>JAOXYA010107128.1:0-10734 GCA_028565675.1 Sorex palustris | reverse complement strand
ACATGGAGAGTATCATGCTAAGTGAAATGAGTCAGAAAGAGAGGGACAGACATAGAAGGACTGCACTCATTTGTGGATTGTAAAACAACATAACATGAGGCTGACACCTAAGGATAGTAGATACACGGGACAGGAAGATTGCTCCATAGCTGAAAGCCTGCCTCATGAGTTAAGGGGAGAAGGCAGTTGAAAGAGAGAAGAAATCACTAAGAAAATGATGGCTTGAGGAACTGGTCGGGATGGGAGATGTGTGCAGAAAGTAGATAAAGGTCCAAACATGATAACCTCTGAGGGTCTGTATTGCAAACCATAATGCCCAAAAGTAGAGAGAGAGTATGGGAAATATTGTCTGCTATGGAGGCAGGGGGAGGGTGGAAAAGGGGGGCTATACTGGGGATATTGATGGTGGGGAATGTGCACTGCTGGAGGGATGGGTGTTTGATCATTTTGTGATTGTAACCCAAACATGAGGGCTTGTAACTATCTCACAGTGATTTGGTAAATTTTTAAAAAGAGATTTGTTGTTTCTGTTTTTGGCATATTGAGTATGCCACAGGGTGCTTGCCAGGCTCTGCTGGGTGGACGAGATACTCTTGGTAGCTTGCCGGGCTCTCCGAGAGGCACAGAGAAATTGAACCTGCGTCGGCGACGTGCAAGACAAACGCTGTGCTAGCAGGTAGGGTGTTCGCCTTGCATGCAGCCAAACCGGGTTCGATTCCTCTGTCCCTCTCAGAGTCCAGCAAGCTACTGAAAGTATCCTGCCTGCACAGCAGAGCCTGGCAAACTCCCCGTGGCATATATGATATGCCAAAAACACTAACAACAAGCCTCACAGTGGTAATGTTACTGGTGCCCACTTGAGCAAATCCATGAGCAATGGGAGGACAGTGCTATATAAGCATTTTTTAGATTTTGCTCAATTTTCTTTAGCCAGTAATTTGTGTTGTTCACCTTGGTGTTCCTTGCTCTTGTTTTCAATTTTCTTTTTCATGTTATCTTCTTTTACCTATCTGGAGATACTTGATGGTTAAATTATACTAAATAAGTAACTATGTTGCTTAGTACAAATAACTGGAAAGGACCTTCTCAGAAACTGGTAAATGCTTTTTCCAGAGCCTTTCTTTTGACTCTGGGGACTCACAATAGATTTTGTGTAATAGAATAGGGTGTTTTGCTATCAAAATGGAAGACAAAGGGAAGACAAAAAGGGCAGCTTGATAATTGCCAAAGAAACAGGGATTTAATTCTAGAAGTGAAGGGTTTTATTATTTTAATCTTGTGTTGCTTTTCTTATTTACACCTTTTCCCCTGATTTTCCCCCTTCTTCTTATTTTTCTGGAATTTACAGTCAGCTCATGTACATCTATGCTTTTTCTTCTTGCTCTTATTTCTTCGTCAATCCAGTACCAACTGAAATGTGTCACAATACCTAGTTCACTGATAAAACCTTTTCTGTTTTACAATGTTATTACAGATTCATTATTTTAGAAATAAATCTTACATTCATTTCAATAGAATTCTATAGGGAAGTGAATTAGGAGCACAATTCCTGTGTTTATGTAATATTTTGAACAGTAAATTCTGGTTCACCAACTATCTCTAGTAATGACCTCTGAGCACCAAGCCAAGAGTAGCTCCTTGGGTCCTTGGGTTGATGCTCACTAGCTGATATAGTGACACTGCACACCTTCTCTCATATACCTTTCCCACCAAAGATTCTGAAAACAGTTTTGGGACTGGAGAAATGAGGGTTAGGTTATTTGCTTTTAATACAACTGACCTAGTTTGAGTCTCTAGAACTATACTTGATCCCAGAATCCAGCTAGCAATGATCTCTGAGCACAGAGTCAGGAATAAGCTCTGAATGCAATCAGGTGTGATTCCCCCAAACAACAAAGCTTTAAAAAATATAATCAGCAAGTTAAGCATTTTAAAAATGATCATTTTGATATTAGAAGGCAGATTTTTAGATGTTTCATTATAAAACTTACAATAAAAATATTTAATTATAAATTTTAATTACAATTTATTTGTATTCTGTAGGCTGTATTGATATCTCTAGGTTTAGATCATAGCATTTCCTTCCAAAGAAAAGTCCTATTTTCAAAAGTGACAATATAATCAGTGCAGTTCATTGGTATCCTAATAACTTTCATAATTGGGTCATCACACCTAATTTCCTGTAGCCTATTTTTCTTTGCTAGAGACAATATACCCCTACAATATTTCTGCTTCTACAGAAAGTCCAATAAATCCCTTTGTACATAATTTCGTTGTTGAGAAAATATATTAATCACAGTTCTGTGCTAAAGGATTCAATCACAGATTCATTTTGCATTGAATGCAGAATATGAGAAAATGCATAGTTTCAATACACTGAGAAGAAACGTAAAGTCAGACTGAAAGAGGAGATGTTTGGGGCAAGTAATACAGAAAGCTACGCTAAGAGAAGTTTCTAGAGTTGTGCTCATGCGGGAAAGCACCATGTGTGTATTTCTTTTCCCTTGTTTATGATGATCTTTGCACAAAAGTCTCACTGGCAGAAGACGGAAAGGAACTGCTCATTTTCCGTTTAGCTGAGATTCACCTGTCGCAGCAGCTGCAGTGTGTGTGGATGCAGGCTTGCCGAGCACAGGAAGAGAAGATACATTCCATCTCTCTGGAGAGATCCTCTTCAACTTTCAGTAGCCTCTCCTTACTAGAACACCCAAGGAAATTGGGTAAAGGAAAACCTAATCTTCATACCTCAGTGAGCGACCAAGCAGAGGCTATGGAAGCTGCTTTCAAGGTGATTTGAACAAGTCAGTTTGACCCCTTGTTTTAACTGCTTTAGGAGTCACTTTTTTTCCAAAGAAAAACCTTTGGAGAGGAGAGAAATCTAAAATTAATAAGAAGTCTCTTCTTTCTCAACATTACAGCTGTAGCACTGTAGCACTGTCCTCCCATTGTTCATTGATTTGCTTGAGTGGGCACCAGTAAGTTTTGCATTGTGAGATTTGTTACTGTTTTTGGCGTATCAAATATGCCACGGGGAGATTGCCAGGCTCTGCCGTGTGGGAGGGATGCTCTCGGTAGCTTGCTGGGCTCTCTGAGAGGGACGAAGGAATCAAACCTGGGTTGGCCTCGTGCAAGGCAAACGCCCTACCCACTGTGCTATGGCTCCACCATCATTACAGTCGAAATCATTAAAAAAATTCTAAGATATGTCATTGTTAAGGTAGGAAAAAAGACAAATCCAGCCTCTGTGATTTTCTATGGCACTAAGCCCAGTGTACTGGGGTTTTAGAGCTAAAACATCAAGCCCAGAGAGAAGAAAAGATACCTCTGTTACCACTGTGGGTGAGAAGGAAGTCAGAGGGGAGGAATGTGGTTGCCCTCATGCCTAGCCCACGACCTCAGGGCAGTGCCTGGGGAAGTCAGAACTCAGAAGTCTGTAGAAACTACTATAGGTGTGTCATGAGTCCTGAGCTTCCTCTGGGTTCCCCAGCATGTTGTTTTTTTTTTTTTTCCTCACAGGACAGAATTTCAGATAAGACAAATACTGTAGTAAAAATTATTTTATTTAGGAAATATGAAAGAGGGAAAAGGAAACTTTTGAGAAAGAACACAGCCTTCTGGAGAGAATAGAGTGAACCCTACAAAATGAAGAAATTACCCAACCTGGAATATGGATTACTTAAACATAATGTGCCCCATTAAGTTAAAGGAAGATTTGACAACCAGAATAAAAAGTATGTGGGACTCCCAAGATGAAGAAAGGTACCCAGACTAGAAAGAAGGGTAGATACCTGATTGCTTTTACAAAGCTTGTTTAAAGTTTTTTTTTCTCCAAACTGACCTACATGTAACTAAGGTCCTGTCAAAAAAGAACGATTGAATATCCCTTGATAGGTGGATGGGTCACTGTTGGATCCTGGCCTTAGGCTTTAAGCTGGTATCCTTAGTCTGGAATTGGGAGCTGGCAATAGAAAAGCCTTTTTTCAGAACACATCTTGGTTTGATGAACTTGATTGCAAATACCCATTTCCTCCCACAACCTCCTACTTTACCACAGATCCCAATTACTAAAACTCCAGATGGTTTAACACATCAGATCGCTAAGAAATCTTTGGCAGATTTCAATTTGGAAATTCATCCTCTGCTTTCTACCTTTTCTACCATACCATCTTTATATATATAATAAGAACTGCATTTAGTGTTGGCAAATGTTTGTTTTAAAATGTTAGATTTTCAAACACTATGATTTAATATTTATTAGCAATCTATGGAAACACTATGTCTTGGGACTGGAGAGATAGTATGGTAGGTAGTGGTATGTATGGTAGATAGTATGATAGGTACTTCCTTTAAGTAGTGGCTTGCCTTGCATGCGGCCCACCTGGATTTGATCCCCAGCATCCCATCTGGTCCTCAGAGCACTGCCAGGAGTAATACTAAGTGGAAAATCAGGAATAACCCTTGAGAATGGCTGGGTGTGGCCCCCAAACAAACAAAAACACAAAATAAAACAAAAACCCACCACTATGTATGTTTTTAAAAGAAAAACACAGAAATAAAAATGATCCTAAATACCTTGCTCAAGCTCACCCAGTTAGTACACAGCAGAACTAGGCTTTGGGTCTATTTGACTCTAGATTCACACATATCTCATAGACTCACATGTGTGAACATCATGCACAAAGGAAACAGAGCCTGAGATCTGGTCTACAGAAATGAGTTTACCATGGTGTGTGTGTGTGTGTGTGTGTGTGTGTGTGTGTGTGTGTGTGCATACGCTCATGCATGGAAGGGGCTGGGAGTGTGCAGGGAGATGAAAGAAGGCAGGAAGGGTTTAGAGGACAAGTCTGAGATAGTGGTGGAGGGAGTGCTGGAGCATAGTAAGCGGAAAACCCTATCATTAACACTATTATAAATCACGATGTCTACAGTTTTTAAAAGTCAATTGTTTTCATATATTCTAACCTAAGAAATTTGAGAGCTCAAGGAAACATGAGAGATTGCCCAATCCAAGCTCTCCAGAATATAGACAAAGAAACTGAAGCCCAGGGAAGTGAGTAACTGACAGAGATATTAACTATAGAAGAATCACAGTTCAGTATTGTAAGTGACAATGGCCCAAAAAAGAGAGAAAGAGAGAGATGGGGGGAGATAAAGAGAGAGGGGAGAGATAGATAGATAGATAGATAGATAGATAGATAGACAGACAGCTAGAGAGAAAGGAAGAAAGTGCTTGCCATAGAGATAAACTGGGGGGAGGTTAGGGGGAGGGATACTGGGGACATTGGTGGTGGGAAATGTACACTGGTGGAGGATGGGTGTTGGAACACTGTATGACTGAAACCTGACCATGAACAGCTTTGTATCTTTGTATCTCATGGTGAATCAATTAAAAAACAATGAAACAAACAAACAAGCAAACAAAAACGGATCACATTTCAGAGTCTCCAGCTTCTCCCAGAGAGCTCTTTTGCTAGGGCTACATCATGCTACATGGAAAACATCTTAAGTGGGATGATCCTAAATTTACCAGGAAGTTTTAAAGATTTTTAATTATATATATTTTTTGTTTTCAACACGTTCATCTTTCAACAAGTACAAGTATGTGTTTTTTTTTAAATTTTTTATTTCGAAGACAAATGTCTAGTTTGACAAGAATGAATAAAAACTTGGCAATGTTCCAAATGAAATTACTTTCACATATTAATTTTAACTCAATTCAAAATCCTACTATCAATGCAACAAACAAGTTTTTATCCACATCATTCTCGCACTTTTATTTGTTGTTTGCTTCAACACTCATCTTAGCTCATAATCTTGGAAGTTCTCACAGAAGTGTCTCTTTGGAGAGTGTATATTATTTATCTTCTGTCTGGATGAAAACATTCTGTGAAGCCCAAATTAACTAAATTTTCACCAGGATTTCTTTCAGGCATTTTTCTGTTTCTCTATTCCAGAATGCTCACCAGTAGCACTGTAGCACCGTTCTCCCGTTGTTCATCGATTTGCTTGAGCGGGCACCAGTAACGTCTCCATTGTGAGACTTGTTGCTACTGTTTTCGGCATATCGAATATGTCACGGGGAGCTTGCCAGGCTCTGTCGCGCCGGGGGTGGAGTGGGGGGGAAATCTTGGTTGCTTGCCGGGCTCTCCAAAAGGGATGCAAAAATCGAACTTGGGTCGGCCGCATGCAAGGCAAATGCCCTACCCGCAGTGCTATTGCTCATCCGTATTGATATAAAAATCAATAACCCTAGAACAGCATTCACCAAACCTAGTATTGTTGAGGACTGCATCAAATTTCAAGGGGGTCAACCTAGAAGATGAGTTCATGCAGATCTGCCCGTTTGCCAGTGTGCTCATTAGATGCATTATAATGGTCTCATTTTCCTCTGAGACAAAGGTGTTCCAAACATCACTTCTCTGTCTTGACTTTTTATATCTTTAAATGTACTTTTGTGCTATATGGATATATCTTTAAACATATATCTTTAAACATTATATCTTTAATATATCTTTAAATATTCGACTATATCATCAACAGGAAGTTGCCCTTCACTATTCCTTCATAGAAAAAGTTGGGAAGTTTTTGGCATGTGGGCCACACCCAGTGGCACTCAGGATATATACCTGGCTCTTATGCTTAGGGATCATTCCTGGTTGGGATTGGGGGCCGCATGTGGTACCCAGGATTGAACCCGGGTCTGCTCCATATAAGCCAAGCACCTTACCCACTCTAATTTCTCTCCATCCCCAAGGAAATACTATTTTTTTCTTCATTTTTGGCCTTCTACCAAATGAAGAAATCAGTTGTTACATAGCCACAATAATATATGATGATAAGATTTTTTTGGTGGGGTGAGGCATCCCAAACTGTGCTGAAAGAGGATTAGGAGTTCTCCCTCAGTAATTCTTGGTTTACTGGGCCTGAGGTTCAGTGTGAGGGCTTGAATATGAGATGCTGCTCAGGTCCTACAGTGCCATAGATTACATGGGCCTTGCTCAAGGCCTCCAGAGCCACTTCAAGAGGGCTAGGTGATTCTAGGGACAAAACCAGGTTCAGCCACATGCAAAGCTTGAGTCTTCCCATTTTTCACTTTCTTCTCTGCCATGACTAAATTCTGCCAATTCTCTATCCCAAATATCTCTCAGATCTATTGCTCTTCTTCAACTCCCATCAAGATACTTATTAGTATTTTATTAAATTGCTTATATTTTATTTTTATTGATTTTTTAATTTTTTAATTATTTTTAAATTAAAAAAATTTTCTTATTGAATCACCATGAGATACAGCATTACAAAATTGTTCATGACTACATTTCAGTCATAAAATGAATGTTCTAACACCCATCACTCCACCAGTATAATTTTCCAGCAACAGAGTTCCCAGTTTCCCTCCCACGCCTTCAAGCCACCCCCCACCCCAGCCTGCCTCTATGTAGTCACCTCTCTTCTCTCTCTCCCTCTTTTTCTATCTCTCTTTCGCTTTCTCTCTCTCTCACTTCAGGCATTGTGGTTTGTGATACAGAGACTTAAAGGTTATCATCTATGTCCCTTTACCTGCTTTCAACACTCAATTCTTGTCCAGAGTGAACATTTCCAACTAGAATTGTCATAATGGACCTTCCTCTAACTTAACTGCCCTTCATCTCCTACACCATTGGCCAACCATTAAACAGTCCTCCTGAACCATTTTTCTTGGCCTTGGATATCAGTTTCATTTTCTGTATCTCACAAATTAATGCATTTGTTCTATATCTGTCTCTCTCCCTCTGACTCATTTCACTTAGCATGGTACTCTTCAATTCAATTTATGTATAGGCAAATTTCATTACCTAATTTTAATCCTGTCAGCTATGTAGTATTCCATTGTGTACCATAGTTTCTTTATTCATATGTCTGTTCTCAGAAACTCAGGTTGTTTCCAGATTCTGGCTATTGTCAATAGTGTTGCAATAAACAAAGAAGTGCAAATGGTGTTTCTGGTGCTGTGTGTTTTTGGGCCCTTAGGGTATATTCCCAGAAGTGATATTGATGGGTCAAATGTTAACTCAATTTTTAGATTTTTTCTGGAATGGCCATATTGTTTTCCAAAAAGGCTGAAGCAGCACTGCTTGTTCTTGTTCATTTGTATGTGTGCCGGTCTCTGTGGTGTGAGATGATATCTCATTGCTGTTTTGATTTGCACCTCTCTAAAGATTAGTGATTTAGAGCATTTTTCATGTGCCTTTTGGCCATTCAAATTTTTTCTTTAAGGAAGTTTCTGTTCATTTATTGTCCCCATTTTTAATGGGGTTGGCCATTTTTTTCTTATAAAGTTACCAGTGCTTGTATCACGTGATCATGTGATCACATGACATCTCATTACTCATTAATTTGCTTGAGCGGACGCCATTAATGTCTCTATTCATCCCTGTCACATGCTAGTGTAGCCCAATGGCGTCTGCTCGTTCTAGGAACACAAACAGCCTCAAACTGATTGTCCAGGGTATTGACGAAGAAGTCTGACCATCTCATAGGTGGGCGGCCACACAGTCTTTTGACATCCCGTGGAATCCAGACAGTAATGGCTCTAGTCCAGCAGTCATCTCCAAATCTCATTATGTGTCCAGCCCGTCTGATTTTCGATGCCTTGGCAAACAAGAGAGCATCCCTGATTCTTGATTGGCGATGGAGGTTGGAACTCCAGATTCTTTTTCTCATTTGAGTGAAGCGTGATACTCCAAGCATAGTTCTTTTGATTCCTCTTTGGGAGACCCGAATAACATTCTCATCCTGTTTTCATAGGGCCCAGGTCTTTGAGGAATATGTTCATGCAATAAGAACAGTGGAATCGAAGAGATGTGCCCAGGGCTGAAGGTTCTTTGTCCTCTTAACTATTTCTTCGACGATCTTGAAGGCGTTTCAAGCAACACTCTTCCTCCTGAGCAACTCAGGTGCCAGGTCATTTGTTGTGTTGACTTCTTGACCTAGGTACACATAACTGTTGCATTTGGAGATGTTCATCCCATTGAGAGCAAATGGAATGACAAACAAGACCATTTTTCATAAAAATTGTCTTTGTGAGATTCAGCTGTAGTCCAACTTTGCCACAACCATGGTCGATGTTGGCCAGCATTTGTGCCGCTTGGCTGTATGTTTGCTCCACATTAGCAAAGCGGAGGTGGTGCAGTTGCAGGCCGTCTATCTTCACTCCCATTCCTTCCCATTCCAGTCATTGCATGACGTTCTCTTGAATGGCACTGAAGAGTCTCAGTGAAATGCTATCACCCTGCCGAACCCCTCTCTTGACATCAATGATTATCTCCCATTGAATGGTGAGATCCTGGTAGTGAATCTGCAATTCGGCTCATGGAGGATCCTGATATATTGAGTTTGAATGACCTGATTTGCTAGGGCTTCAATGATCGCTTCCGTCTCAACAGAATCAAATTCAATGAACGTTAGACAGAGCGGCATCTTGAACTCCCAAGAAACCTGAATGAGCTTGGTTATCCTGTGGGTATGGTCCATGGTGCTGAATCTTTTTTGGAAACAGGCTTGCTTGTATGGTTGTCCTTCATCTAGTGTTCTGCCAATCCTATTCAGAATTACTCGTGTAAACAGTTACTACCTCCACTACCCAGCCACCACCATGCCCCAGGACGCTTTCCAGACCACCCGACTGCTTTGTGTTTGTGTGACACATCATAAAACACTTAATACAAGATTACCACACCATATTTGATGGGGTTTAAATATGATTTAAACCATGGGAATACCTGCAAGAATGATTAGAGGCCGCCCTAAAAGCCTCTATCCCTCTCAGAGAAACTGGCAAGCTACTGAGAGTGTCCTGCCCGCACGACAGAGCCTAGAAGCTATCCATGGTGTACTTGATATGCCAAAACCAGTAAATATAATGGCTCTCATTCCCCTGACCCTGAAAGAGCCACCAATACGGCAGCATTAAGAAGGATGAGGAAGGAGAGGCTGATAAACTCTCAGGGCTGAACTAGGCTGCCAAAACGAAGAACGAAAAAAATGACTGTACTTTCAATGCACGTATGCTGGCATCGGATGCATCCATCGAGGACCGGTGGTGCAAGCACAAAAGATAAAGTAATTATTTGTCTGACTGAGAAAAGAAGGCATCAATCACATCATGCCATTTTGGACACTGGAGAACTCTTCCTTGGAACATGCAACAAAAGAGGAGTTGGTGGTGTCGGTATCCTTGTCAACACGAACTTGGCCATAAAGATTGATTCATTGATTCAAAAGCCTAACACCCCAAATCAGACGATTACCCTTGAATAGATGTGGTTCACTGCCGGCAGTTTCTATCTTTGCTCTCTATGCACCAACATCCAATTATGATGAAAGTGAAATTGAGAAATTCTACATGGAGCTAGAGAAGTTCTATAAAGAAGCCCACACCTTCTACAAGATCATTGTTGGTTATTTTAATGCCAAGATAGGATCGAGAAGGTCAACCGAAGAACTCCACCCATGGCCTAGAGTGGAACAAACAGGGTGAGAGACTGTCCGAGTTCATCATGTTAACCAAGACCATCCATGGTAACTCACAATTCCAGAAGACCAAATCTAAACATTGGACATGGGAGTCTCCCAGTAGATGGTTCATGAATCACAAATCACGACCATCCTGTTATTCGTTGATTGCCTCGAGCAGGCCCCAGTAACGTCTCCTTCATCCAAGCCCTGAGATTTTTAAGAAAGTGCTATATTCAAGGC
>JAOXYA010107117.1:0-22492 GCA_028565675.1 Sorex palustris | reverse complement strand
CCGCCTTCGCCCGCCGCAAACAGGAAGTGACGTTCGAGAGCGAGCGAGGCGGGGGTGGCTGGCTAGGGGCCGGAAATACAAGGCGGAGGCGCGGCTAGGGCGCAGGCGCAGAGCCCGGCGAGCGGCAGTCTCCCGGCCGGGCGCCTGCGCACAGACGGCGGGTCCGGGAGGCCGTGGGCGAGGGAGCGGCTGCGCGCAGGCGCCGGGCTCTCGGCCGAGCGAAGGCTGCGCAGGCGCAGTGGGAGTCTGACGCTAACGTTCCCGGGAGGGGCACCACGGTGCCATTTCCCGGCAGCCCCTGGTCCTTCACCTGCGCTTTGATCTTCTGCCTGGCTCGCTCGCCTGTCCTGCAACTCCGTGGCTCTTCCAAGAACCTCGATGATGCCAGGAATGGGAAGGGGATGGCCTTTTCAGGACGTGGGGCTCTGAGGCCACGCAACACACGTTTGCGTTTCCTATGCCGGTGTCTGTGGGCTTGATCGGTTTTTTTTTTGTTTTGTTTTTGGTACCTCAGTGTCCACATCCGTAAAATGGGAACGATCAGGACTGCATCACTGAATTTCACTTTTTTGGGGGGAGAGGGGTGGGAAAGGAGGGATTTTGGTTGTACCCAGTTGTGCTTGAGGCTTTGTTTCGGAGGACCGTACATAATGCCGAACGTGTCTGCGGCGTGCAAGGCAAGCACCTACCCATACTTTTGGACTGGTTTTTTTTTTTTATTATTAGTGAAACACCATGAGGTACAGTTACAGACTTTTGGGCAATTATGTAAAAGGTTTTTGTTTTGGCTTTTTTAGACTAAATTTCATGACTCCTAAGTATGAAAGTTACCTGCTCAGTTTTTGCTTTTGGGTTAATACCCAGCGATGCTCAGGGGTCACTACTGGCTCTGCAATCTGGAAATCACTCCTGGAGGTGCTCAGGAGACTCAGTGGGATGCTGGGAATCGAACCTGGGTCCGCCACGTGCAAGGCAAGCGCCCTACCCGCTTTACTGTCACTCTGTCCCTCCTACCTGCTTATTCTATATACTCGATTGAACGTAGAATATAACTTTTTTAGACCACACCCATTGCGTTCAGGGTACATTCCTGGCTCTGCGCCCAGGGATTACTCCTGGCAGGCTCGAGGACCATAGCAGGGGATTGAACCCTGGGTGGGCTGTATGTAAAGCAAGTGCCTTACCCACTGTACTATGGCTCCAGCCCCAAAATAACGTTTTTGTAAGCGGAATACTGGGCCTACAGAGACCTTAAATTCATCCTGCAAGAAATAGCTTGGCAGAGACCCTGAACCATCCATTAGCTAGTGCAGCAAACCGCAAGGCATCCAGCCCTCAGACCTTGCTGTCCTCGTTTAGGGCTCCCTAGCTAGCAGGAAATTGGGGGTCTGCTATGCCGCACAGCAGGGGCTAGTACAGACAATCCTGGATGCAGCCCAAGTGCATGGGAGCCTCAGGTGAGACCCCAGTAAACTCCTGGTGGTCTTGCTAGTTCATAGTCTGTCCACCACCATCACCATCATCACCACATGGAGAGCCCCCAAGACCTCCCCAACACTTTGCTGTCTGGTCAGGGGTTGGTCTCTGCTGCAGATGGCCCAGATGAAGAAAAGGATTGCACTCATCACTGCCCCTTACACTGCACAGGCAATGTTCCCACAACCGGGGCAGGAAGGGAAGTGATTTGGGGGGGCTTCTGGGTCTCAAGAATGAATCCTTTCGGCTTAGGAAAGATAGTACAACGACTTGCCTTCCACGTGGCCCACCTCAAGTTTTGCATACAGCCCCCTGAACCCCACCATTAGTGATTCCTGAATGCAGAGCCAGGAGTAAGCCAGGTGTGGCACCAAAGACTGGCTCTAAGAAACAAGTGCTTGAGACTTGGGGTGGGCAGCGCTGAGTCCATTCCCACAGGAAATCTCCCAGGGACACAAGTTAAGGTCCCTTGGAGTTCCTTCTAATCCTCCTGAATTAGCTACTTGAAACTTCCTGGAGTTCATGCAGATGCTCCTTGGCACCCTAGTCACCAGGCTAATGGCTTCCAGCCTCCCTCAGGAGCCAGCACATACATGAGGGTCCCTGGTGCCACTGATCTGCCTGTGACTCACAGAGGAGGCAGGGGTGGGATGGGGTTGGAACGACTGTCATTTCACTGTGTGTTGTGTGAGATTGTGGTGAACTGACCTCTCACCCACTAACAAGGATGACTTTCAGTCCGGAAACAACTGTCTGGGGACAGGTGGTCAGTGGCTTTGGACATGCCCCGGCCTTCACTGGACGTGGCATTGGAGACAAAGAGAACCCTGGCCTTGTCAGGAGTGTCTGTGTGCCTTCAGTCTTTCCTCAAGAAACCACCTCGAGGGGCTGTAGCGATAGCACAGCGGGTAGGGCGTTTGCCTTGCATGTGGCCGACCCGGGTTCGATTCCCAGCATTCCATATGGTCCCCCAAGCACCGCCAGGAGTAATTTTTGAGTGCACAGCCAGGAGTAACCCCTGAGCATCGCTGGGTGTGACCCAAAAAGCAAAAAAAGAAAAAAGAAACCACCTCTAGTACTTTGAGTATGACTGAAACCGGATCAGGTACAACTTTGTAACTGTGTATCTCATGGTGACTCAATTAAAAAGAAAAAGGAAAGAAAGAAACTATCTCGAGAGAGAATTGTGTCAAAAGAAAAAAGAAACCATCTCCTGAGAATTCTGCCTCAAAAGAAAAAAGAAACAGCCTCCAGACAATTGAGAATTCTGGGCCTTCAGTCTTGTGCTCTCCCCCGTTCTCCTGTGGAAATGAAACAATCTTGCTGTTCAGAAGCAACGGGTACATTGAGGGGCTTGAGCTTAAGGGACCTGGACAAATTGGAGCCGGCTAAGAACCCAGAACCAAGAGTCTGGACTTTCAATACATGTCATATCAGAAAGTGGGACAGACCTGCCCTGTGTGACTCATCAAATGATCGAATTCTCAGGTAGGGCATTTGCCTTGCATGCAGCCGACCCGGGTTCAGTTCCCAGCATCCCATATGGTTCCTCGAGCACTGCCAGGAGTAATTACTGAGCACAGAACTAGGAGTAACCCCTGAGCATCGTTGGGTGTGACCCAAAGAGCAAAAAAAAAAAATTTTGCTTGGGGGGTGGGAGGGGGGTGTCTCAGTCCTCAGTCTCTCAAGGTTGACATGGCGAGTGACAGAATATTCCCTATACGTCAGTGTTGTTTTTTTTTACCCTCAGTTCTGTAAACGCTTGTCCATAGCTATAAGTGTGTGGTGGCACGTGCATTTTTAATCCCAACTTCTCACCGAAAGTCTGTTCTTGGACCTCTCAAATCAGGAAACAAGATTAAGAATCCTGGCGGGTGAGGACAAAGCTAGTAGAGTGCTTGAGGTGCTTGCCTATGGAGCCAGAGAGGTGGTACAGTGGGTAGGTGGTTCTGTGGTACACGTACCTTACACGCAGCCAATCTGAGGTTTGATCCTGGACACTCCATATGGTCCCCTGCGCTCACCAGGCATGATCCCTGAGCACAGAGCCAGGAGTTAAAACCTGAGCACTGCTGGTTGTGACCCCCCAAAAAATAGGCACTTGCCTTTTTTTTTGGGGGGGGTCACACCTGGCGATGCACAAGGGTTACTCCTGATTTTGTACTCAGGAATTACTCCTGGCGGTGCTTAGGGGACGATATGGAGAGCTGGGAATCGAACCTGGGTCAGCTGCATGCATGGCAAATAGCCCTACCCGCTGTACTAGCACTCCAGCCCTGGCACTTGCCTTTTATATGACTGATCCCTGTTCCATACCCAGCACCTCATGGCCTCAAACACTGCCAGGAACAACCCCAGTGCCGTGGTCACCCCTGAGCACCTCTGAACCCAAATTCCCTCCACCCCCAAGAAGCCTGCCCTGAGTGAAGATTCCAAGGCTCCTCTGACTCTGGGTAGCAGCCAGCCACCCCAGAATCTTTTCACCTCTTCCTTGGATACTGGGCCTGCCACATCTTGAGGGTGGGGATGTGGCTCAGTGGCAGAGCACTTGCCTAGCACCTAGTTGGTTTGAGTCCTGGTACCCCACCACCAAAGATGGCCCACAAACCAAAAAACCCTCATAGACTGGAGCAATAGTACAGGGGTTAAGGCACTTGTGTGTGTGACCGAGCCCGTTCCTGCAGGCAGGCACAGAGCTGGGAGGTGAGAAACAGCAAAATAAAGTTCTAGAATGTCGACAGAGCCATGCTGTTCTTTTCTCTGCGGCACCCTTACCTGCTAAAGGAGCCTTTTATTGTTCCGTGACTGTCTTCCTCCGGAAAAGATGTTGCTGAGCTCCGCAGTATCTGCAGTCCCTAGAACAATGCCTGTCGCCTCGCTGGGACTTAGAGATCGATAAATATTTGAGTGAATGTGGTTTTGCTTCGGGAACCAGAGGCTCTCTACAGCAGTGCAGATCTGGGGTGCGTCTGTCCCCCTGGAGTTGAACAATGACCGTGACCCATAGTAAGCGGTGCCTGGGGCTAGAGCAATAGAACAGTGGGTGGGGTGTTTGCCTTGCACGCAGCTGGCCTGGGTTCGATTACCAGCATCCCATATGGCCCCCTGAGCACTGCCAGGAGTAATTTCTGAGCGCAAAGCCAGGAGTGACCCTGTGCATCACTGGATGTGACCCAAAAAGCAAAAAAAAAAAAAATAGAGAAAGCAGGTGCCACACCTTAGCCACAGCACTATGGAGTGACCATGACCTTGTGAGGTGTAGGAGAAACACAAAGAAGGTAAGTGCTTACCACCCAGCCAGAATGTGTGTGTGTGTGGGGGGGGGGGGGAATCTGACCACATGGCCAGTGAAGACTGAGGCCGCGCCCAAGCCCTCGCTTAATCCCAGAGCACTGGACTTCACCTGCCTGAGTCCAAAGAGCTTCAGTGAAATTTCTTTGCCCACAGGGGCCACACCCAGTGCAGCTGGGATACTTGGTGGGTGGCACCAGTGAGTGGCCTGGATTCCATGGTGCCCAGGGTCCCACCTGATCCTAGCGTATCTGGGGATCAAATTCAGGGTCTTCTACAAGCCTCGGGGGGACCCTATGGGGTACTAAGCCTTTGTTCTACCGCTGAGGTATGTTCCAGCCTCCAAAGACTCCTTTTGTGCTGTAAAGTATGTGGTTTTAAGATAGTAAAATATTTAAAACATCGTTTGTGAGGTTGAGAACATGAGCAACATCACATTTTATTTTACGGGACTGAGGGGCACCCCCAGCAGTGCTCAGGGGGCAATATAGTGCCCAGAATCGAACTCGGGCTTCCTGCTGCACTCAGCCCACTATCTTTCTGACCCTCAACTCATTCTCTCTTGGTTTTTAGACCATACCCTGTGGTGCTCAGGGATCACTCCTGGGAGGCTCAGGGGACCATATGGCAGGTCAGGGATTGAACCCAGGCAAGCCCCCTACCCACTCTGCTACTGCTCTCATTGCTTCTGTTTTGGAAGCACACCCGGCAGTGGGGTTCCAGTCGTCGTCATCGTTTTGGCCGTAGTCCTGGTCACCAGAGTTCCATCATCCAAGTCTCGTCGCAAACCTCAAAGTCTCCAAAGTCTCAGTTCTTCTCATCTTCAGTGTTTTGTCACTGACCTTCTTGTCCTCAACATCTCGTCCTCAGCATCTAGTCTTCATCTCCTTCCCCAATGCCTCATGATGGTCCGTCTCCCAACCACCACAATGACCACGACTCCGGATGACTAATCATGACTACTGTTTAGGGTCACTCCTGACTCTGTGTTCAGGAACCACTCCTGATAGGCTGGGGGGCCCATATGGGATGCCAGGGATCGAGCCCACGTCAGCACCCTCGCCGCTGTACTATGACTCCAGCCCTCTCTCTGTTTTTCTGGGTTTTGGGTTGATGTTTAGGACTGTGGGTTTGTGCGTGGGGGGTACTCCTGGCTCTGGCAGGACTTAGGGGTGCACATGGTACCAGTTCCCGGGATTTAAACAGGGATTAGGCATGTGCAAGACAGCACACATTAACCCTCTGCTATATCTCAGACCCTCACCTTATTTTGTTTGGGGGCCTCACTGGTGGTGCTCAAGGGAGGAGATTTGATGGAAGGGGAGGGATGCAAGCAAATCCCTTAACTCCCACACTATCTCTCCAGCCTTCTCGCCTTATTTACTCCATTTTTGGTCTGGGGGCCACACCCAGCTGTGCTCAGGGCTTACTCCTGGCTGTGCTCGGGGGCCCTATGGAGTGATCAGATCTGGGTTGTCAGGCTGCGAGGCAAGCCCCCTACCCACTGTATGTACTATCTCTAGGGCGCCTTTAATAGCTCACAAAGAAAGGTGTCTCCAGAGAGCCTCCTGTGAATAGACTCCAAGTGCTATTCACACAGCTGCCACGAGATGGCGCCACAATACCCATTCCCACTAGACCACAGCAGGCGGGAGGGCGGGGCTTGCAACCGCTGTCTAAAATGAAACTTGCGGGAAACCAAACGCATCAGTGGACCAGAAGCATATCCTGCCAGGAGGACAGCCGACCTTTGGGACAGTAACTGCGATAGACTCCCGAAGGAGAGATTGTTTTCGAGCCACACCCATCAATGTCTAGAGGTTACTCCTGGCTCTGTGCTCGGGACTGACACCCACCCCCACCCCCCACCCCCGTCCGTGTGTTCCCCGGACTATACGTGATTTGGGGGATCCGAACCAGGTCAGAGAGATATAAGATAAGCATCTTAGCCCCTGTACTCTCTCTACCCCCCAAAGGAAATGCATTCTGGAGTGCTGCAAGGCCTATCTCTCCAGCTCTCAAGTTCTTTCTAAAAACTCCGTATACTGGGGGGCTGGAGGGAGACAGTGCAAGGGCTATGGTGCTTGCCTGGCATCATACTGCCTGGGTTCAAATCCCCCTCATCATACATGGTCTCAGTTACTCCTGAGCACTGAGCCAGGAGTCATTCCTGAGCATCCCTGGGTATGGTCCAACCCCCACCCCATAAATTCTACATAATGATATGAAAGCCCCCCCCCCAATACTAAGCGAAACACACAGACAAGGGAACTGGCTCAATGGCTGGAGCACCCACTTTGCATGCAGGAGTCCTGGGTTCTGCGCCCAGCACAGCAAACTGCCCTGAGCAGTTTGGAAAGGGGAGGGACACCAAACAACTGAGCCAGAGATGGTTTAGTGGGCCATGTGCAGGGCCTGTGTGTGGGACACCCAGCTTCAATTCAACCACACCAGGGGCAAGCAAGCCCCAAGTGCAGGGCCAGGAGAAGGCGCTGAGCATCAGCAGGTGTAGCCCCAAAACACAGAAGCAAGAAACTCCCCAGCGCAGCTGTCCTGAGGCAGCAGAACCCAAGAAACCAGCTGAAGGCCCAGAACAAGGGAACAACCTGGCTGAGGGGCAGGGCAAGACAGACCCTGGAGTCCTGGAACCCCACCCCAAGTCTCAAGCACTTGTTTCTTAGAGCCAGTCTTTGGGGCCACACCTGGCTTACTCCTGACCACTGCCCCACCCCACCCAGAGGCTGCAGCTGGACTGGGGGAGGGGGCTGTGCATGGGCAAACATGGGCACCCCTCCGAAAGGCTCCCCCAACCCCTGCACCCCTGAAACCACTGCATAGTGCTGTCCCTTTGGTTTCGTGTTTGTCTTGTGTCAGCCTAGAAATGTTTCTCTAGGAGGGTCCCTGACGAGCTGGGGGCAGGGTGCCTGTGGGGCAGAGAGGGGGCAGGTGTAGGGGGCAGCTGGGGGCATGACCCCAACACCTCCCGGGGCCCGATGATGATGCTATGACTAGAGACCCCCACCTAGAGACTTGGAGGTGATCTGAATTCCCTCTCTGGGAAGCCTGCACCCCCCTGCCCTGTCCCAAAAGAACCTGGATGTCTCCCAGGGCAATGGGGCGAAGACCCCACTGACCCCTAGTGTCCCCTGAGGCCTATGATGTCCTTCCTCAACCCCACGGCCAACTCACCTGGGTGCTCCCACCCCTCGCACACGGCAGCCCCCACTCTCACTTTGGGGGGGGGCTGCAACTCTTTAGGGGGTGAGACCCTGCAGGGACCGCCACACCCCATGAAGTCCCAGAAGGCTCATTTGAGAGGGTCAGAGGGGATCCAGGGTGGCAGAAGGGGTTGAAAACCGAGGACGCAGGAGAACATTTCGGAAGGCCGTGGTGGCAGATGCACAGGACAGGCCTGGCTTGACAAGGTGAGAGGGAGGCACCATGGCTGTCAGGATTGAGGCACCCCTGTGGAGTGTCTCTAGAACTGCGACCTAAACTGCTGAGTGCTCCAGAGCCCACTCCCAGTTCCCGGGGGTCCAGTCGTCTCTCCCTCCGCCTCCCCACCCTGGACAGGCTGGGAGCCCCAAGTATGCACAGGGCCCCAAATATCTGGGGAGAGATGCAAGGTGGCCCTTGGGGATGCGGGGGTGTCCAGGGGTGCTGAAGAGGCTGGAGGGTCTGAACTGCACCCTCTAACCCAGCATGCCGCAGCTGTGAGTGCTGGCCACGGTCAGTCCACAGGACCTCTCCAATGTGAAGGGAGCAGGTTTCCGCAATAAAGATGTCACAAAAGAGGGAAAACGACGGGACTGAAGGTCAGTGTGAGGCTCCTCCAGGGGCACCCACCTAAGAAATGGGCTCTGGATCTTCTTTTTCTGTTTTCGGGATATACCCGGCTCAGGGCTGACTCCTGGCTTTGTGCTCAGGGATCACTCCTGGCGGTGCCTGGGGGACCACTTGAGGTACCGGAGGTCGAACCCAGGTCAGGCACGTACAGGGTAAGCACCCTCCCTGCTGTGCTATGGCTGCAGTCCGGGCTCGGGAAACTTCTGAATTCACCATCACCCATCGTCCTTTGGGGGTCAGGGGGTGTCTAGCCTGGGCTTTCCTGGGGAGAGCGGACCCCAACCCCTTGCTCCCCAGGGACCATGGAGCACACAGGAGGCTCCCCACACCGCTCACTGAAGAACTAAGTGCAGAATCTCATTTTTAATCTGTAATAAAAAGTTTACAACTTGATTTTTCCCCCAACAAATTGCAAGCCCCTGCAAAGGTTTTAAATAACCCACAACACCCCCCAGCCAAAAAATAATAATAATAATAATAAAATCGGCAAGGGTCCATGTGGGAGCTCTTGGAAGTGATGGGCACCTAGTGGATGGCAGCCCCTGGCCAGGACACCAAGAAAGAGGCCACCACAGCCCCAGAGCAGGGCCAGGGCCCCACAAAGCTGCACCTAACCCATCTCGCCCTCTGCCCACAGCCATCTGGGGGGCCATCACTGTCAGCAGCCCCCCACTAGGCTCTCCCCCCACCCCCACCGCCTAGGAACACCCCTCGGGAGATACTGGGCTCTGCCCCACTCAGCCCTGCTGCGGCCACCTGGGCCCGGCCAGCCTCCCCCAGGCACTTGCTGGCCCAGGACCCTCCAAATCCCACAAAGCCCCCGTCTGGGTCAGGAAGCCCAGCTGACTGGCTCCTGCGACCTCCAACTCCCCACACAGCCCCTCTAAGCTCCTGGCACTCAGGCAGTGACTTCGGCACCTCCCTCACTTGCACCCCAACATCTAGAGGCCTGATGGCTCCCCCACATCTCCCCAGTTGCTGGAATCGGGCCTGCAGGAGGCCGGGGTCTCCCCAGGGGGCAGAATGGTGATGAGGGGTGAACACTGCCACGTTATCCCTCCTGACTCAGGGCTGGGCAGATGCAGCCCTTAGCTGGGTGCAAGAAGGGACCTTTGGGAGCTGAACCCCCTTCCCAGTTCTGGGAGCCCAATCTGAGACTCCCTCAAGGAGGGGCGGGAAGCAGTTTCAAAGTCACAAAAATCTATTGGAGACTCTGGAGGGCACCCCCAGCCTGCCTCCCACCATGGGAGAAGGTTGAGAACGAGAAGAGGAGGAAGAAGAGTGAGAGAGGGAGAGGGAGGAAAAGGGAGAAGGAGAGGTGGGGGAGAGGGGGAGAAACAGGGAGAAAGGGAGGGACGGAGGGAGAAAGAAAGGGAAGGGGGAAGGAAAGGGGAAGGAGAGAGGGGAGGGAGAGAGAGGGAGGGAGGGAGGAAAGGAGGAGCAGAGGGAGGGAGAGGGAACGGGGGAGGAGACAGGGAGGCAGAGTCGGGGCACCCCTCTAACGGTCTCCACCAGCCGGACGCCACCGTCGCCGCGGGGGCCGCTGGGAGGCCGCCAGTGCAGGAGGGTCGCGCAGGACACAGCGGACAGTCGGGCCTTGCCACAGGGACAGAAAACAGAAGAGAAATGAACAGCGTGAAGAGAGGCCAAGACAGAGAAACCTGGGGGGTGGGGGACAGTGAATGGAGGGGAGGCCGGGGAAGGTCAGGAGCCCTTGGGCAGCTCATAATGGGGGGGGCGGGGGGCGCCACAGGCCCAAGAGGGGGGTCTGCTGGGAGGTGGGGGCTGGCCAGGACAGGGCCCTTGGCACTGGGGAGAGGCCCAGGTGATGGGGGAGAAGAGAGGACAGAGGGACAGAGAGGACAGAGGGATGAAGGCAGAGCAGCTGGGCCAGCTGCCACATCAAACTCGGAGCCCGAATACCGGGTCGGGTCCAGGGCAGTGGCGGTGGCAGACGGCGTGGGAGCCAAGTGGAGGGGCCGGCAGGGCTAGAAGGTTCTGTGGCCCAGTCTCTGGAACACGCTCACAGAACCCGCGTGGTCCATGCGGGCGCCCGGGCTCTGGCCACAGCCCCGGGGCCCCACCACTGTCCTCTGAATGGTGACCTTGACCTCAGCTGCAGACTTACTCTTGGTGCTGGTGACCTGGCTGTCCTGGGCCTCGGGCACGAGGGCGGCCTTGCCCAGTCTCTGCACAACGCTGACCTTGGGCATTGAGTCTGGCTTCCGGGCCAGTCCGGTGCGGGCCGGGAGCGTCAGGCGCCTCGGGGTGGTGGGTGCAGGGGCCGCGGGGGCGGAGCTGGTGGCCTTGGCCTTGACGGGCAGTGGGGACTCCTTGGCGGCACCACGGCTCAGCGTCTTCAGCACCCCAGCATACTGCAGCACGGAGCTGGTGCTGTCCCTGTCGCTGTCCCAGGCCGCGTCCTCGTCAGCCTCCTGGGCCCCCAGGCGGCTGAAGACCCCCGTGGGCTGTGCGGGAGGCAGACACAGGCAGGTGAGGGAGGCTCCTTGGAGGGTTCACCTTGGGGATACCCTGGATCCTGCACGAGGTCACCATGGCCCCAGGAGGCAGTCTGGAGCGGGCACCCAGCCCTGCCTGGTGACTCAGTGACGGGCAACAGGCCTGGCATCACTGGGGCCAGAAATGGGCTTCTTGGGGTAAGGGGGGGACAGAAGAGGCTCAAAGCCACAAAACACCTGCCACATGCCCCCTCTTTACATGCTGCACCCCTGGCCACCCCCCAAATACTGCCCTCGTGACCCCGGAGAGGCCAAAGGCGGGCGGTGAGCTGTGGGAGCAGAGCGGAACCATGAAGGTGAGGGCTGGGGCCGCACATGGCTGGCCTGGGCTCATCCCCATCTGGTCCTGAGCACAACCAGGAGTGACCCCTGAGCACAGAGCCAGGAGTCAGCCCTGAGCACTGCCTCCTGTGATACCGCCCCCCCCCGCCCCCGGCCCCAGCAAACAGAAAACAGAGCCTTCCATGGTCCAGGAATGGGCGCAGAGGACCAAGTGCAGGCTTTTTATGCAGGAGCCCCAGGTTCAACCCCTGGCACGTGCCCCCTCTATCCCCCACCCCCGTACGTACTCCCACATGGCCGGGAGTGGCCCCAAAACTGAAAATAAGGATCTTCCAGCACCAGGAGTGTCTCATTGAGCCCTCACCACCACTCACGCAACATCCAACAGAGGAGGAAACAGAGGTGCAAAGGGTTAAAATGACGTGGCCGGGGCTGGAGCGATAGCACGGCAGGTAGAGTGTTTGCCTTGCACACAGCCAACATGGCCGACACAGGTTCGTTTCCCAGCATCCCATATGGTCCCCTGAGCACCGCCAGTAGTGATTCCTGAGTGCATGAGCCACGAGTAACCCCTGAGCATCGCTGGGTGTGACCCAAAAAGCAAAAAAAAAAAAAAAATATGACGTGGCCAAGTCAGAGAGCATGATTCTGGTGGCAGGGCCCAGCCGGACTGGGAGTGGCCGGCACCCCGTCACTGGCTGTCCATGGGCTGCAGGAGTCTGGGGGAGGAGCCATGTGGGCCCCAAGCAGGAGCTGGGGAGGGAGAGGTGGTGGCAAAGGCGGGTCATGAGCCCTGGAGGCAGGTGAAAGGGCCCAGCCTGAAACAGGACCCCGAGGGGCGGGGGGCGGGGGGGGGTTGGGGGGGCGGGATATGTAGGTCTCTGGTGCCCTGGTAGTGGGAAGGGCTCCTGAGCACCAACGACAGACGGGGAAATTGTCAGTGTAAAGAAGGAAACTGAGACTGGAAAGAGAGGTGCGAGGACTGGCAGGCAGGAAGTGCCCAGAACCCTTTCCGAGAAGAAATCAAAAGTCCAGCATGTCCCGGCCACAGCACTCACCTTACTCCCCGTCGTGGTGTCTGCCTTGGTCTCCGCGCCCAGACGGTCAAACACAGACGTGCGTTGAGGGCCTGCACGGGAACTGAGGGTCAGCCGCCCTTGCTCAAGCACACAGGCCCCGAGCTGGCCTGCAGAGCCCCCGGGTCCTCACCACTGGCCACTGTGGGCCTGAACCTGCATCTCCCAGAGTGCCCCACGCAGCGCTCCCTTCTCCTGGGCCTTACACCGTGTCTGCTGTTTCTTTCTTGGGCCTCAGTACATGTTCATGAACCATGCTGTATGTGTGTGTGTGTGTGTGTGTGTGTGTGTGTGTGTGTGTGTGTGAGCGCACGCGCGCATGTGTGTGTGTTCCTGCGCGCGAGTGCGCAAACATGTAAGTGTGTGTGCGTGTGTGTGTGTGTACATGCATACATGCATGTGTGCATGCTCGCGCTTCTGTGCATGCGCGCATGCGCAACCAGCTCTGGGCCTTGCTTACTCCCCTCACTTCTATGGGTCCTGGGTCTCTGATTTGGGGTAACAAGTCCCCAACCAGAGAGAGGAAGACAGGCACACAACTGAATCAGACAGGAATAGGGGTTACAAAGACAGACATTGGATAGGGGCAACAGTACTATGGGTAGGATGTTTGCCTTGCATACAGCCAACCCGAGTTTGATCCCCAACATCCCATAGGGTCCCCCAAGTACCACTAGGAGTGATCCCTGAGTGCAGAGCCAAGAGTAAGCCCTGGACATCGCCAGGTGTGACCCAAAAGAAAAAAAAAGTACAAACGTGACCCCCCACACACACTGGTGTAAAAAGGCCTCAGTAAGATCTAGAACGACCACTCTGCAGTGGTGCTACCTGTGGCTAAGGAAGCATAACCAGAGAGAGGAAAGAGTCAAGCTACCTTGAACACTGCTGGTTAGAATCTCACCACCAGGGGTCGCAAACGAGCATACAGCCATGAATAGGCCCTGTGCACTGCAAGGAGTGGCCCAAAATCCCTCAGGAAAAAATTAGAAAAAAAGGCTGGGCCAGAGAGACAGTACCGCTGTTAAGGTGCATGCCTCACACACTGTGGGTTCCAGTTTGATCCCTGGCAGCCCAGATGGTCCCTGAGAACCACCAGGAGTAAACCCCTGAACACAAGAGTACCGCCAGGTGCAGCACACAAAGAAAGAAAAAGAGGAAAGAAAATGGGGGAGAGGTGAGGAGAGGGGGCCATGCTCCTGTCTGCTTCCATGTGGCCCGGAGCCTCCCCTCCGCCCTTACTAGGCCTAGAGCCCCCTTTTTTCCTTTTTTCTGGTACTGGGATCATGCCCCATGGTGCGCAGGCCTTACTCCTGGCTCTGTGCTCTGGGATCACTCCTGGTCCACGTGGCCATGCTGTGGTACAGGAATCATTAACAGTGAAATACGCCCCCCACCCCACCCCAGACCCCTTGTGGGTAAGTGTGTTCTAGCCCTGGCACACAAAATGCAACTAGAAGCTAATTTCCCAATGGCCCAGGGATGGGGGGTGACGGGGTCGCAAACGCAGCCAGGTGGCAGGCGGCCCTTCTCCTCTCAGACAAGCCCTCACCTGTCATGTCTGATGGTGGGCTAAGCAGGGACAAAGGCATTGGGAAAGCCTGCAGCCAGTACACTCACAGCGCCAACCTCAGCCCCACCCCACGCGGCTCCTCCTCTGCGCATGCGTGGAAGGAGGTGCCAAGCCAGCCCCAACAGTGCAGCACGGACAGGTGCTTCCAGGCCGCTACCTTTCGCCGCCTGCTGCTCCAGGATCTTGCGGGTGCGTGGGGTGGTGCCTTTGGGCATGTTGATGATGTACTTTCCCTCCATCTCTGCTGTGACCCGGCGCCGCTTGGTGGGACCGGCCAAGCTCTCCTCCCGCCGGGCCTGGGCTAATGTAGGGACGTTAAATCCCCATGTGTCTGCATCCCTGGACCCCGACTCTCCCCGGCCATCCCTCCCCATGACAACCATGAAACCTCAGCTGTGTGGACGCAGCCGGCACTCAGAGTCCCCAGCCTCCGGGTGCCCTCCACCCCCAACCCAACAATCCTTGGGCACTGGGGGAAGATTCCAGAACTCCAGCAGTGCTGGGAACCATGTCCAGGGTTTCACGCATGCCAGGAAAGTGCCCTAGGGCTGAGCAACATCCCCCAAATGCTACGCCCACTTTTTCTTGTTTCTTTGGGGCCAAACCCAGCAAATGCTCAGGGGTCCCTCCTGGCAGGGCTCACACATGATGCCCGGAATCAAACCCAGTTTGACTGCATGGAAGGCAAGTAACCTATTTGCTGTACTATCGTTCCAGCCCTATACCCACTTTATTATAAAAAAAAAAAAATTGAGGAAGGCCAGGAGGGTAAGAGAGGGCTTAAGAGAATTTGCTTTGCAATTCAATCAGCCTGATCAGTGGCAGAATAAATAGCAGTACTCCTACAAAAAAAAAAAATTATCTTAAGGTGAAAACATTAAAACCTATGTGACAAATGATACATAAAATAAATAATTTGAAGCAAAAAAAAAAAAGAGTTTGCTTTGCATGTGGTCAACCTCCACTCAGTCCCTGCCAGTGGTCCCCTGAGCACTGCCAGAAATGCCCCCTGCGCACAGAGCCAAGAGCAGCCTCAAAGCATAGCCCTTTATAGCCCAATCTGCACCCACCCAACCCCAGGCCACAGAATCGATCAAGGAGAGATAGCACCAAAGACTGGAGCCCTCTGCATGCCCCAGTCCTGGGTTCAGTCCCAAGTAACACATGGTCCCCAAGGTATCACTAGCTGTGGCCAAAGTTTTTTGTTTTTGAACCACACCCAGAAGTGCTCCTGGCTGTACAGTCAGGCATCAGTCCTGGCAATGCTCAGGAGAACATAACATGGGTCAGGCTTGTGTCAGGCAAGCATCTTACCTGCTGTACTCTCGTTCCAAACCACATTAAAAAAAAAAAAAGACACACAATGGGATTGGAGCGATGGTACAGGGATAAGGCACTTGTATATCATGGCCAACCTGAGTTCAATTCCAGGAATCTCATACACTCCCTCAGCTCTACTAAGAGTAAGCCCTAAGAAATGCCAGTGTGGCTGCAAAACAAAACAATAGGACTGAATCCCCTATGGTAGACGTTACAGCATTTTGCACTTAAACTTTGTCAAAGCCATGTATGAGGGGGGCCAGCGAGATAGTACAGTGAGTAGGGCATTTTCCTGGCATACAGCCACCCTGGATTTGATCCCGGCATCTCATATGGTCCCCAGAGCAGAGTACCACCAGGAGTACTTCCTGAGAGCAGAGCCAGGAGTAGCCCCTGAGCATAGACCAGGTGTGACTCAAAAACAAAAAAAAAATTAAACCATGAAAAAGCTGAAGGCAAGTACTTAGAAGTATTTAGCAGACAGGCAGGAGATGGTATACCTACGCCACCAGGGAAGATGCCACCAACCTCCTGGTACAGGAGCGGAAAGCAGGGTCCAGGTTGTGCAGTGACCACGCTCAAATGCCCTGGAGCCCAGGCGGCCTTCACAAATCTTTACAGTCCTGTGGCTCCAGGTAGGGCGCTTGCCCTGCACGTGCAAGACACCGGCTCTGACCCCTGGCACCCCTTCCCAGTGCCACGACATGCCCCAGCCCCCACAGCCCCTCACCAGCAGCCTTGGCGCTCCTGGCCATCTTGTTGGAGACGGTGACGGAGATCTTGGAGGTGCTGGTGTCCGGCCGTCGTGGGGGTGTCCCAGCCGGGGAGTCACGGTGCAGGCTGTTGGCGATCATCCGGGAGGCAGCTGTCAGGCGGGAAGGAGTCTGGTCAGAAAGGGCCCCGGGAGGGCAGGACAGAGGGACGGAGCCACCAGGTCACCGGGACTCTCCCCACTCCGGAATCAACCCCACATGTTCCTACTTCTCAGTCCCAACCCCTCCTGAGCCCCGCCCTCCCCTCGCCTACCCCAAAAGGATGCCAGGAATCCCGACAGCCCCTAGGTCGGCCCCAAGTCTCTGTACCCCCTGCAGGCGTCCTCACTGTGGTGCTGCCCCCACATCTGAACAAGCCCAACCACCTTCACATTTGCTTTCCCCTTAGACTCTCAGTGACATTTGGGGGTGGGAGGGAGGCCTTCCTGAGCACACATGCTTCCAACTCATCCAAGGTCCCCAAAAGGCAACCCCGCCAGACAGACTGAAGGCAGAGTCCAGTGCCCTGCAGTCACCAGGCCTTAGAAGGGTCCTGTAGCCAGGCCTGGAGCACCATGGGAGGAGCACAATCTGCAGAGGGAGAGGGGACTGACCCAGGGCGCAGGCAGAATACGGGGGGACAGGGGGTCCACGAGCTTCATCCCAACAGGGGTGCTAATGAAGCCACAAGTCACACTTGGGAGGGGGGTGTCTCCACAGAGCCCCACGGCGGGGGGTGACATGCGGGTCAGCTGGGGAGGATGGTGTGATGGGGCCCATGGGAGATAGCCCAGGGTTATCGGTTGCCTCAGGATTCACAGAACTTTCTAGAATTGAACGCCCACCTAGGCAAATTGGGGTGTGTAGAGGGCTGCTTACCTCCTGACTAAGTGCTCCCTAAATGAAGTGGCCCTGGATGCCTCTGCAATACCCTCAGACGTGGCCCCACTGCCCGGATGGAGGGGAAAGGGACTCACCACTAGAGGCGCCACGGCGACTGTCACCCGGGAGAGAGCTGGTACTGCAGGGCACAGACTCAGTGGCCGCTTTGCACATGTCCTGTAAGACCACAGAGCCCGAATGGTCATGGGCACAAGTGCATGTTGTGGGGAAACCCGGGGATCTAAGCCACAAAAAGGGAACTGGGGGGCAGAGGGAACCGGAGACACCCCACCCGTCCTCTGCAAGGTTACCAGAAGCCTGGGAAGATAAGGGCACTGTCACAGGCCTCGGGGACGTGGGGAGAAAATGCGAGGACCCAGGAACAGAAAGAGGGCGCTGGTGGGACATGGAAACCGTCCACCGTCAGTCAGTTACCAAGCAGGCAGGGCCAGAGCCATACTGTGGCGTGGAGGGAGATTGATTTGCATGAGGCCAACCTGGGTTCAATCCCCAGCATCCCAAGTGGTCCCCTAAGTACTGCCAGGGGTGACCCGAGTCCAGAGGCAGGGCCTGAGCACAGCCAGGTGTGGCTCAAGTAGTCAGGCAAGTGCCTTGCCTGTGTGTGGACCTGAGTCCTCAAGACCTTCTGAGCACTGCCAGGAGTGACCCCAGGCAGCCTGGGGTTGGAGGGGGTAGAGGGAGGGTAACCCACAATATATAACAAATGTTTTACAATGTATGTTTTCAAATGATTAACTATGTTATTATGTATCTTAAGTTCCTACCTTCCTTTGGTTTGGATTGGGTTTGGGGGCCACACCCAGAGGTACTCGGGGACCAAATGTGATGTGGAGGATGGGACCTTTGAGGGGGGGCGGGGGCGGCTACATGCTCTCCTACATATAAACTTTTTCTTTTTCTTTTGGGGGGGTGGGGTTTGGGCCACGCCTGGCAATGCTCAGGGCTTACTCCTGGCTCTGAACACACACGCACACACATACACGCACACACACACATACACCTCGCAGTTCACACGCAGACAGGCTGGCAGGGCCACGCACAAAAACATGCCAAGTGTGGCTGTGATAACACGACAAACATGTCCCTGGGGGCTGGCTCTGAGCCACATGCGCAGGCTGGGGGGTGGCTGACACAGCCCAGGGGTGAGATCACCAGCCTAAGGCCGCTGGTCTGAGAACAGTCCAAGAGCCGCAGAGACATGCAAGCGGGTAAGGTGCTTGCTTGCTTTGCCCACTGCTGACCCCAAGCTGATCCCTGGTATCACACCCTGAGCACTGCCAGGCGTGGTCCCCAAAACAAGGGAGTCAGGGGAAACAGAGTCCAAGATGAAATGACCATTTTTTTGGCTAAGTCCCTGAGATGACTATCATAAAGAGAATAAAAATGATTACAGAGAAACTTAACTCAGGTCCTGGTCCTATGGCCAGTCCGGACTAATAAGGGATACTTAATATAACGTCATGCTGGGCCCATCCTGCTAAATAGGGTTACCTATCTGCATGCCACAGGGCCAGAAATTGAGGCTCAGAGAGGTTAGGCAAAAAGCCTGATGTCACACAGTAAACAAGGGCAGCGGCCCTGGAGCCAGATCTGCCTGTCCAGGATAGTAAGTCCCTTGTGGGCTCTCCAGTGTTCCTTCACCCCCAGTCCCACCCCCCACGGCCCCAGAGGAACAAGCAGCACCCCACCTGGCGGTGCACCACTTTGGCATGCTTGAGGATGGCAATAATGTCGCCGATCACGGTCACGCCCAGCTCATTCATGATTTCCTTGTTGAGGTCCAGCAGCATGCTCTTCTGGATCCTGCCAGGTCAGAGAGGTCACGGGTGGGGGCCACCCTCAACCCACACCCCACAGCCCTCCCAGCAGGGGCCAGCCCCCAGGCCCCTCACCTGTTATCCACGAACATCACAGCGTAGTTGACAGCAGGGCCCGGAGGGATGCCGGCTTCCTTGAAGAACTGAATCCACTCGGAAGTGGCTGTAGTGGGAACAGACCCCGTTACTGCCCTTATTCTGTTCAAGAAACTGTTGCAGCTAAACCAACAGGGCACGCGACGTCCACATGTTCAATGCTGAGTATGCCCAGCCTTCCACCCCAGAAAACAAAATGCCAAAAAGCAAAATGCCAAAACCCTCTTCACTGCCCTGCCCTGGGCAGGACCTGGCAAGCAGTGCCCCCTTGGTCAGCATCAGCATGGGCATGACAGGAAGACTATCCTGGACCCACCCAAGGCCAGAGGCAGAGAATGGGGGCGCCCACACGTCAGTCAGTGCCCACACCACCGGGTCCAGTGCAGGCAGGTAAGGAGAGCACAGGAGGCCGAGTTCAGGGTTCCAGACCCACTGGCTGTGCTTCCTCAGGGCTGCAGGCCAGCAAGTGCTTGCTCAGGGCCTTTGGCGGTCTTAGGAGATTCTGCAAACTACCCAGCCTCCAGGCACCTTGGGCAACGCGTGACTCTGCTGTGGTCAGAAAAATGACCATAGTCTCAGTCCCCAGTCCTGGGGCCAGAGTGACAGCACAGTGGGAAGGTCATTTGCCTTGCCATTGGCCAACCTGGGTTCGATCATCAGTATCCCCTCGGGTCCCCGAGTACCACAAGGAATAATTTCTGAGTGCAGAGCCTGGAGGAACCTGTGAGCATTGCTGGGTATAGTCGACCCTAACCCCAGCAAAAAACAAAACACAAGCTCAAGTCCCTCCCAGGGAGCTAATCCAAGAGACACGGGTTCCAGGCTCATGGTGCCACGTGACCAAGATGGGCCAGGGAGCCTTGAGCATACAGGCGCCGTTGGCCAGTGCAGACTGGTGGCTCACACTCAGATTAAGACAACAGATGGTTCTCGTTGCTGAGTGCTCGCACTATGCTGAAGTTCAGTGCCCTCAGACAGTGGGGAGTCTAATACTGAAGCGGTCAGGGGCTGAGAAACACAGATCGCAGGGCCCGGTCCAGCGCAGCAAAGGCCACCTGGCCCCAGGCCGCCATCACCGGCTGCAGCAGATGCGGGTGAGTACAAGGAGGCAGCCCTTGCGGACGTCCTGGGCCTTTTGGGTGTCACTTTTCTTTTTTGCAGGGGAGGGTGGGCTTGAGCCACACCCTGTGGTGCTGAGTGGGGTCCAAGTGGTGCCAGGGATGGAACTGGGATCGGCTGCACACAAGGCAAGTGTCTGACCCCTGCACTCTTGCCGGCCCTTGCGGGCCTCCTTCAAGCTGACCCTGGCCTGTCTGGCCAGATGGTGGAGAAGACCATCAGCCTGGGCAGAGCATCCACCACCCTGTAGCTCCTCATCCTCCAGACGAAGCCAGGGACTCTCATGTAGGGCCCCAGACAAGCTCTGCAGTTGCAGCATCTACCACGTGGCGACCACCAGGGGCCAACCATGGGGAGTACCCCCAGTTCAGGGCCGCAGAGGATGCTTGGACACCATGGTCACCAATGGACCCAGACCCAAAAGGCCACCCAGTGTGACTCCCTTTCTGAGTTCAAAGCAGACACTGAAAGAGGAAACCTCAGTTTCCCTTGTCAGTGAGAGAGGAAGCCACAGTTTCCTCTCTCAAGATGTTCCATCTCTCCCCCATCAACCCGACACACATTTCCCACCCCCAAGGTCTGTCTCAGCATTCTGGGGGCTTCCCAGGAACATAAAACTCTGCCCTGGAGTCTAGGCTCACAGGGAAACGAAGATAATGAGCAACTAGGCCTGGCAGAGTTTCACCTTGCGAATTTTCACCAGTTTTCTCTTACCACCTTTCCATCAATCTGACACATATTTCATTTCCAAAGTTCTGCCCCAGCATTCCTAGAGATTTCCAGGATCATAAAACTCTGTCCTGGAGCCTAGTCGACGGAGAGACTGAGATAAGGGGTAGGAATGCCCAGAGAGATTCAGACCAGCAACACATCCCTGGGATTTTCTGGAATCTTTTGTAAACACTTGCCAACCGATAAGGAATGCAAAGAGCCCTTAAAGAGGCCTCCACAGAACTCTTACCTTAGTCCCATCCCATACTAAGTTCCTCCCCGCTTGTGGAGTTTCTTTTCTTTTCTGCTTTCCAATAAACGTTTCTACTTCCCAATTCTGAGTCTGAGCATCTTTATTACTCAATATTTTAATTCTTGAAAATGCTGAAGAACCGGGGCTGGAGCAATAGCACAGCAGGTAGGGTGTTTGCCTTGTACACGGTTAACCCGGGTTCAATTCCCAGCATCCCATATGGTCCCCTGAGCACTGCCAGGGGTGATGCCTGAGTGCAGAGCCAGGAGTAACCTCTGTGCATCGCTGGGTGTGACCCAAAAAGAAAAAACAAAACAAAACTGAAGAACCTGGGAACCGCAAACGAACACAGACCCGTCCCCACCCCATCTGCTTCACCTACTTCAATACCACTGGACAGGAGGGTTTTCACGGGAGCCAGAGAGATAGTGCTTGCCTTGCACGTAGTCAACCCTAGTTCCAATCCTGGAACCACACAGGGTCCCCTAAAGCCCTGCCAAGAGGGACCCCGGAGCACAGAACCAGGAGTAAACCCTGAGCACTACTGGGTATGGACCATAAACCAACAAAATAAAAAGCCAAAAATGTTTTTTATTGGTGGACAACTTAAGCAAGGTGTAGCACTGCAATGATCAGGTGGTAGGAAGAGAACACGACAGAGAGACAGTACAGAGGGGAGGGCATTAGCCTCGCAGGCAACCAAGCCGGGTTCAAACTCTAGCACCCTATACAGTCCCCCAAGCACAGCCAGGAGTGACTCCTGAGCACCACCAGGTGTGACCTCCCCTACCTAAAAGAAAAGAGGGGGAGGGAGAACACAGCAGTCCTACACTTCATCTGGAGAAGGGAGGGGCTGGTGAGGGGCTCAGCCCTCCAGGTGATACTCTGTATCTTGGCCTCCAAGCCTGAAGACTTCACTTTAAACATTTGTTTGGGGGCCACACCTCGCACTGCTCAGGGTTTACTCCTGGCTCTGGGCTCAGGAATGACTCCTGGTGAGGCTCCAGAGATTATATGGAATGCCGGGGATCACACCAGGGCTGGCTGCATGCAAAGCAAGCGCCTTACCTTCTGTACTATGGCTCCGTCCCTGGGCACTTGGCTTTAAAGAAAACAAAACTGGGAGGGGAGCCAGAGATGTCGCTCCGCAGTTGAGCACTCACCTTGCATGGCTGAGGCCCCAGACCTGTCTGGTTCCCCGGACACTACAGGGAATCACCCCTTTTCATTGGGCCAAGAAATAAGCTCACAGGCAGTGAGTTAGCTCCAGCCTCAGGTCTCCCCAGGCCTGAAATGATGCCCACACAACCACTGGAACAAAAATGCCTCTGTCCTGAACTATGATGCCTGAGCACAGATGCAGAGATCTCCTTTTTCTTTTTTCTTTTTTTTTTGCTTTTTGGGTCACACCCGGCAATGCACAGGGGTTACTCCTGGCTCTGCACTCAGGAATTACCCCTG
>JAOXYA010107099.1:0-10735 GCA_028565675.1 Sorex palustris | reverse complement strand
AGTTCAGTGTCCTTAGATGGGTGTGACTTGACAAACCTAAGCTACCTGAGGAAGGACAAAAGAGTGTTATCCTACAGGAGACTAGGAACTGTCAATGTGCAGACAATTCTCCAAAGGCCGACCTCCACCGAAGGGGTGGTTTTTTGAACCGATTATAGGCAGGATAAAAGTACCCCTCCAGCTGGAATCCAGCAATGTGCCAATGCTTGATGCTTACAACCTTCCTGCCACCTAGAATAATGGAGAGCTTTGAGGGCATTTTAACTCTAACCTAGGTGTGCGGCAATGCATGGCCGGTCCTTCCAGGAAGAGGGGTAATGATAGGGGTGGTTTTCTAGACGCAGTTATACAGAAAACTCTGTTCCAGAAGGTGTCTAGCAAAGCTCCAATGATAGAGATGAAGTACTCTCAAGCAGCCCTAGAAACAAGAAGGTGATGTAATATGAAATCTTATGAACGAAACCCTGCAAACACACAGACGTATGGGAACCCACCCAAATTAGATTGTGAGTGGTAGCTGTGATTTTCCAAGTTGCAGACAAGCAGGGTAGAAACTCTCGTTCATCAGACTTGCAGGAAAGTGCCAGTGCTTGACATTTACTAGACTCCTGCATCCTAGAAGCAAGCAGATCAGTGGTGGGAACTAAACTCTGAATTTAAGAACTCCATCAACGAAAGGTAGTCAAAGCAGTAGGGTTAGATATCTTACAGCGCCATATAGTGCTTAGCACAGCAACAAGCCCACCTTCAGCAGGCATCCAGCAAAAAACATGACTTCAGAGGAAAAGCTCCACGGTATTCTTAGTAATATGGACAGCAGCAATGGGCTTTAAACTCTGACATCCAGACCTCTTTCAACGCAAAGACCTCCTCCACAGATACAAAGGTCGCAGTGCAGTTCACTTACAGAACTTCTGAGTGGAAGTCACAAGCACAAGGAGAAACTTCCCGCAGTTCTAGGCCAACGAAGCATCAAGATTAGGAGGAAAACTCTACTGCATCCCAAGAAGCCTTGAGGGCACTGATGGGAGTTGAACTCTGACTGCAGGAACTTCACCACCTATGACCCTACCTGCACAAGTAGACCAATACAATTGTTTCTGTAACTCGGAGATAATGAAAGGCAGGGGACATGTCCCCTGAAGCTTCTGTGGGTACTGCTAGAAACCAAAGTTTCAGAAAAACATTTCTGATATGGAGAAATTTAGAAAACAGCCACGGGATTTAAACTCTGACTCCAGGAGCTCTTTATTTCACATCCATTCCCCCAAAGAAGACTGCAGGTGTTGGGATGATTTTCTGAGTGATTGAAAGCCAGGAGAGAAGCCCCACTGCAATAAGCTTCCAGACAAGTGCCAAATTTGAGGAAAACAACTCTAATGTATGACCCAATGCAATAAGATCAGTGATATGATATAAATTCTGAGTACAGAAATCCCAAAAACTCTTGGCCACTCACCCAAGGTGGATTAGCAGTGGTCAGAGTAATTTTATGAGTCACAGAGAAGTAGGGTAGAAGCCCCCATTCGGCAGGTGACCAGAAAAGTGCCAAGACATGAAGGAGACTACTCTCCCAAATGATTAGAAACTCTGACCTCTGAAAGTCAGACCTCTTGGAGGTAAGACTCCAAGAACAACTCCTACATGAGGCACCTTCCCACTGGCGGTGTTAGGTCGACATTCTGGGACTCAGAAATGGAGAACTACCTTGGGGAAGGCCCGACTCCTGCTATTTTCTAGCAAAGCATAAACTTTTAGGGGAATAACTCTCCAGCATCCCGGAAGTCTGGACAACAGCAATGGTACTTAAACTTCTACTCTGGTAACTCCTTCGATGTCTTATCCTCTAACTATTTCTAGAACTGTGGTGGTGAGGATGCTTTGCTGATCCTCAGACCGGTGGGTAAAAGTGCCCCTGCAGCTGACAGACAGCAGAGAACCATGGCTTTAGTGGAAAAACTCACAATTACCTGCCACCCTCAAAGCCCACAATGCTGCAATAAAATAGGACGTCTAACTCAGGGAACTTTGCTAACACATTGCCCAATGCGCACAGGTACATTGACCCAAAAGTATTGGGTTTTTGAACCAACAAGGGGGAAAGAATAGCAAGGGAAAACCCTTGTGCTGACATGGGCCATCAAAGTTCCAGCCTGAAAGGGAATAACTCTCCTCAGTCCCTAAGAGCATTTGGTTGCACAAGGGAATATGAAATATAGTTCCAGAAATTCCTTCAATACGTGGACACTTCTCCCTAGTAGACTAGCGGCAGATGGGTTTGTTTTTATACTGACAGCAGGGACTGTAAAAGCCATCCCCTCCAGATGGCATCCAGGAATGCACCAATGCTTTAAGGTTGCGACTTTATGCCCCCTACAAGCATGGAGTGCTTTGAGGGGATTTGCACTCTGATATAGGAATGCAGCCATGTATGGCCAGTGCTCAAAGGAGATTGGGAATGACGAGGGTGGTTTTCTAGCCACAGGTAGACAGGGTCAAAGCTTCCTTCCAGAAGCCATCTAGAAAAGTGCCAACAACAGAGAGGACATTTTAGCAGGCATCCATAGAAGCTAGAAGAGCAGTGGTTTGATATGAAATCTAACAAACAAAAGACCGCAAATGCAGTGACAGGTGGCAACTCACCCAAAATTAGATTGCAAGTGGTTGCAATGATCTTCTGAGTCACAGACAAGAAGGATAGAATCCCCCATCCAGCAGGCTTGCAGGAAAGTGCCAATGTTTAAGGATTACTAGACTCTTCATCCCTAGAAGCATGCAGAGGAGCAATGAGAACTCAACTCTAATTGCAGGAAATACATCAACTCAAAGCCTGCCCCCCAAAGGTAGAATCAAAGCAGTGGTGTTGGATTTCTGAGCCACAGCAATGTATTGACTAATGCACCAATATGCCAACATCCAGCAAGTCTAAATAAAGAAACCATGACTTGATGGGGGAAACTCTCCTTTGTCCTGCATAGTATGAACAACAGCAACGGGCTTTGAACTCTAACTCCAAGACCTATTTGAAAGCAAGAACCATTGGTCCACAGATATAAAGGTGGAAGTGAGGTTCATTCTCAGAGCTGCTTGCCAAAGCCACTAGCACCAATGTTTCAGGGTAATATGTCTGCTGCATGCCATATATCTCAGAGAACAGTCATGGTATTTGAACTGTGACTCCAGGAGCTCCATAATTTTCAGCCACTCTCCCAAAGAACAGTGGAGGAGGTGGGGATCGTTTTCAGATCTGCAGGCAAACAGGATAGAAGCTCCATTCCGGCAGACATTCAGAAAAGCGCCGATGCTGTATAGGCAAAACTTTCCTGAATGCCTAGAAGCAAGGGGATCGGCGATGTGATATGAACTCAGACTACAGAAGTACCCAAAACAGTGTGCACTTACACGGAGGTAGATTATCAATGGTGGGTGCAGGTTTTTTTTTATTTTTAGTAATAGTTCATCAGTTTTGAAATCCCCCTTCAGCAGGCCACCAGCAAAGTGAAAAGGCATGAAGGGAACTACAATTTTGCGTTCCTCAATGCGTTGTGGGCCAGGATTAGATTTGAGTTCAGAGTCCAAGAATTCCTTTGCACTTCTTCCACTGATAGAGCGATGGGGTGGGGTCTGCATTCTTAGCTTCAGTGATTCAGAGTATAGCTTGGGGGAAATTTACGCTGCTACCAGAATCGCTCAAAATATAAAAAAGCTTTGGAGGAATAACTCAACAGCCATGGAAGTGTGGAGAGGCAGCAATGAGACTTAAACTACAACTTCAACTCCAATAATGACATCATTGATTTACGTCCAATTCATAGTTACAAAAGGGCAATGAGGTTGCAGTGTGTGCCTCAGAGAAGTATGGCTATAGACCTTCTGCAGAAGACAGCTAGTAAAGCACCACAACTTAAGGGGTTAAAAACTCAGTGCCTCCTTTCAAGCCCACGATGCTGCAATAAGATAGAAACTCTGACTCAGGGATGGACGCAATCTCGAAGTATCTCTCCCACATGTATAATGGCCCAAAAGTGTTAGGTAGCAGCCAAGGGGAAATGACTTATGCAGGAAAGCACCCTGTTAATGGCACCTATGAGCAAGCCCAATCCAGGAATGGAATAAATCTCCTCGGTCCCTAAGAGGGTGCAGTGCCACAGTGGAATATAAACGATTACTCCAGAAATTCCTTCAATACATGGACACACCTCCATAGTAGAGAAGCAGCAGAGAGATTGGATTTTGAAAGTGGCATCAGGTATGTTAGAAGCCACTCCCCCAGCAGGTATCCAGCAACGCACCATTGATTGACAGTTACACCTCTCTGATCCCTACAAATATGGAATATTTTGAGGGCACCTGACCTCTACTATAGGAACGCAGCAATGTGTGGCCAGTGCTCAGGGGAACATTGATAACTATAGGGGTGGTATTCTAGCCATAGATAGGGTGAAAGCTCTGTTCCAGAAGGTTTCTAGCAAAGTGCCAATGAGAGAAAGGAAGTACTCTCAGATATTTCTAGAAACAAAAAGAGTGGCAACTTGATAAGAAAACTGATGAGTGAAACCCCATGAAATGCACGCACATGTGGAAACTCACCCAAAAGTAGATTGCAAGTGATGGTTGTCCCTACTAGCATGGATAGCTTTGATGGTATTTGAACTCTAATCCAGGCACACTGCAATGAATAGCCAGTTCTTCCACAAAGAAAAGGGTAACCATATGGGGTGGTTTTCAATGGGCTGATAAACAGTGTCAAAACTTCCTTCCAGTAGGTGCATAAGAAAGCACCAATGATAGAGAGGAAGTACTATCCCTGGAAACAAGAAAAACGGTGTTGTGACATGGAATCTGAAGAGTGAAATCTCACAAACGTATGAACATGTGGAAACTCACCCAAAAGTAGATTGTAAGTTTTGACTGCCATTTTCCAAGTCGTTAGACGCCCCCTTCAGCAGGTACAAGGAAAGCCTCAATGCTTAAATGTTATTAGTCTTCTTTATCCCTAGAATGCAGAGAGCAGTGATAGTATCTGAACTCTTATTCCAGGAACTCCATCAAAGCAAGGCCCATCCCACAAAGGTAGAACCAAAGCCATGGAAATGGATTTCTTTCTTTAACAAAGCTGTTCATGATCAGATTTCATTTATAGCTTATTCCAACATGCATCCCTTCACCAGTGTACATTTCTCTGAGCCACAGCCAAGTAATGACTAAGGAGCTATAAGCCCACCTGCAACAGGCATCCAGAAAAGTGCCACATCATGAGGGATAAGAGTCTTCTGCATCCCTAGAAGCAAGGCTATTGGCAATGTTATATGAACTCTGATTATAGAAACCCTGAAAGTGCACTCACCTAAAGGAAGAATCACAGTGGTGGGTGTGGTTTTCTGAGTGACAGACAAGCCTGGTAGAAGCTCCAATCCAGAAGGCGAGGAGCAATGTCCCAAGGCTTGAGGGTTACTCCTCTCCAAAATCCCTAGATGTACTGAAGGTCGTGATTGCATTGGAGCTCTGAATCTAGGAACTTCTTCAAGCTTGGAATCTCCTCCATTGGCAGAATGGTGTCCAGGGAGTTGGCATTCTTAGCCTCGGAGGTGTAGAGACTAGATTGGGGTAAACCCCGCTCCTGAAAGATTCCAACAAAGCAACAATGCTTCACAAAAATAACTCTCCACATCCCTTGAAGTGTAAAGAGAAGCAATTGGATTGAAACTCTTATTCCAACAACTTTGTCAAAACCTTATCCCAACTCATTGTTAGAAAAGGGACAGTAAGGCTGCTCTATGAGTTACAGATAGGTTTGGTAGAAGTGCTTCTCCAGTCTACAGGCTGCAAATAACTAAGGCTTGAAGGGATCATCTCTCCTATCTCTCTCAAACACCACAATACTACTATGAGATAATGTTGCCAGGGAAAATCTATTAACACGAGGCACCTTACCCATAGGTAGATTTTCCCAAATGAATTTCGGTGTCCGAACTGCTTAGGTTCAATGACTATTGTGGGGAGAGGCCTAGTTCTTCCTGTAGCCTGGACAGCCCAATTCTGGAAAGGATATATCTTCTCAATCCCTTAAAATATGTGAAACAGTAATAGGATTTTAACTCTGATTTACTGACATCCTCTCACTGCGTGGATACTCTTCCAAAGGTAGAATAGTAGCGATCGATGGGCATGTTTTTTTTTTTAATAAAAGGCAGGAGAGAAGCACCCCTACAGCAGGCATCCAGAAACATACCAATGCTTGATGGTTACAATTCCCTGTCCCCTTAGAGCATGGAATACTTCGAGGGAATTTGAACTCTGATCCAGGAAGGAAGCGATGCATGGAACTCCTTCATGAAATATTGACAATCATAGGGTTGTTTTGAGGTCGCAGATAGGCAGAGTCGAAGGTGTCTTCCAGAAGCCATCTTGAAGAGAGCCAAAGATGGAGAGAAAGTAAGCTCCGACATTGCTACAACAGAAGAGAGTGGAGATATGATATGCAATCTGACCTGTGAAACCCCACAAAAGAACAGATGTGTGGGAACTCACCCTAAAGTATATTGAGAGAAGTAGTTCTGATTTTCCATGTCCCAGACAAACAGACCCCATCCAGTAGGCTTGCAGGAAAGAACACATGCTTGAGGCTTAGTAGACTCCTGCATCCCTAAAAGCATGAAGAACAGCAATGGGTACTCAACTCTAATTTCAGAAACTCCATCAACACAGGATCTTTATCTCAATGGTAGAAATGCAGTGGGGTTGGATTTCTGAGCCATATCCATGGAGCGAGCAAAGAGCACAGCTATATGCCCCCATCTAGAAGGTTTCCAGCAGAAAAAAAAACACAATTTGAGGGGGGAAAACTCTCCTATGTCATGCCTTATATGGAGCGCAGCCATGGGAGTTGAACTCTGACTACAGCATCTCTTTCAACACCTGGTACATCCTTCCACAGATACAAAAGGTGCAAGTTCAGTCCATTTTCAGAGCTGCTGAGTCAACTACACAAACAACCAGAAAATGCCATGTAGTCTTTAGCCAAGGAGGCTTCAATGTTTGAGGAGAAAGATAATACTACATCCCCAGAAGAACCAAATGCACTGGTAGTCTTTGAACTCTGACATCAGAAACTACACCACCCAGAGCTTACCTCCACAGGTGAGACCACTACAATTGTGCCTGGGATTCGCAGACATGGAGAGGCATGGGATATGTCCCCTGAAGCCCTGGTGTGTCCTCTGAAGCATCAAGGTTTCAGGAAAGCATTTATCCTGCATCCCAGGAAACTGTGACAACAGACATGGCATTTGTACTCATACTCCAGGAGCTCTGTAATTCTCAGCCACTCCCGCAAAGTAGATGGGGCATGGGCGGTGTGGAGAGTTTTCAGAGTCGCAGCCAGGCAGGATAGAAGCCCCCCTCAGGTAGGCATCTAGACAAGTGCCAAGATTGAGGTCATGACTCTCCTGCATGCCTGCAAGCAAGGAGGTTGGCGATGTGATATAAACTCTGACTATAGAAATCTCTAAAAGGCCTGGCAACTTACCCAAAGGTGATAAGAAATATGACAAGTGAAACCCGGCAAACGCACAGTTGAGAGGCAACTCACTCAAAAGTGGGTTGCGAGTTGTGCCTATAATTTTCTGTGTCTCAGAAAACAGGGTTGAGGCCCACTTCCAGCAGGCCAATAGGAAAGTGCCAATTCTTTAGAGTTCTTCATCTCCTGCAGCCCTAGAATGGGGAGAGCATCAATGGGCTTTAAACTAGGATTCCAGGAAATAGAATCAAAGCCATGGAAACACATTTATGAGATACAGCCATGTGTCAACTGACTGAGTGGTATACCCATCTCAAGCAGTCCTCCAGCAAAAAGTCATGCCCACAGGATTAATAGTCTACTGAATCCCTAGAAGCAAGGAGAGCGGTAGTGTGATATAAACTCTGACTTCAGAAACCACCAAAAGGCTTGGCCACACACTAAAATGTAGACTGGCAGTGGTGTGTGTACTTTTCTGAGGCACAGATAGGCAGAGCACAAGCCCCCCTCTGGCAGGTGTTCAGCAATGTAGCAAGGCTTGAGGGCAACTTCAAATTTGCTGTGTTCCTACACTTACTAACGGACACCATGAGATTGGAGCTCAAATTCTTTGGAGTCCCTCATCACTTGGAAAGTCTTCCACTGGTAGAACAGAGGTCATGGAGTTAGATTTCGGAGCTTTACAGATGCAGATCCTAGCTTGGGGTAAATCCCTGCTCCTAGCAGAGTCCAACAAAGCAACAGATCTTTAGGGATATAACTCTCCATCATCCCTTCAAGTGTGAAGAACAGCCATAGAATTTAAACACTCCAGTAACATCTTTCCATCTACACATTGTTAGAATAGTGACTATGAGTTTTCTCCCTGAGCCTCAGACCAGTAGAATAAGAAGCAACCCTCTAGCCAACAACTAGCAAAGCAAATACTTGAAATGAATGACTGTCTTAATTCAGCAAATGCGTGGACAGTGGCAATTTGATTGGAACTCTGACTCCTGAACTTCAGTTAATCAGCCTACACAGCTACAGTGGAAAACCATTGCAGAAGATAAAGTTTTTCAAATTGACTATAGACAGGATAAAAGCACCCCTGCATCATGAGTTCATAAATGCATCAATGCTTGATGGTTACAACTATCTGCACCCATAGAAGCATGGAGAGAGCTTCAAAGGAATTAGAACTCTGAACCTGGAAGGCAGCAATGCACGGAACTCCTCCATGGAAGACTGGTAATCATAGGGTCGTTCTCAAGCCAAATATGGGCAGGGTAGAAGGTCCCTTTCAAATGGCATCTAGCAAATTGCCAAAAATGAAGAGAAAGTAGGCTCAGCCATTGCTAGAAACAAGAAGAGTGGGAATGTGATTTGCAATCTAATGAGTGAAACTCCAAAAATGCACAAAGGTGTGGGGACTCAATCAAAAGTAGATTGAAAGTAGGGATTTTGATTTTGCATGTCACAAACAAGCAGGGTAACAGACCCCATCCAGTAGGTCTGTGGGAAAGCACCTATACTTGAGGCTTACTAGACTCCTGCACCCTTAAAAGCATCAAGGGTACACAACTCTAATTCCAGGAACTCCATCAACACAAGCCATTATCCCAAAGGTAGAATCAAAGCAGTGCATTTGGATTACTGAACAGCCTTGGAACGACTAGTGCAGTTATATGCTCCTCTCCAGCAGGCATCCATCAAAAACATGACTTGAGAGGGAAACTCTACTATGTCCTGCTTAGTATGGACAGCTGCCATGGGATTTGAACTCTGACTCCAGCAACTCCTTCAAATCCTGAGACTTCCCTCCGCAGATACAAAATGTGCATTGAGCTCGTTTTCAGAGCTGCTGAGTTGATGACACAAGAACTAGAAAATGCCTATAAGTCTTTGGTCAGCCAAGAGCCAAGAATTGAGGAGAAATACTACACTGAATCCCCAGAAGGGAAGAGGGTGCTGGTGGTCTCTGAACCCTGACTACAGGGACTGCAACACCCAGGGCTCTACCTCTCCAGTTAGACCACTACAGTTGAGCCTGAGATTCGGAGACATGGAGAGGCAGGGGAGATGTTTCCTGAAGCCCATGTGTATCATGTGAAGCACGAAGGTTTCAGGAAAGCATTTCTCCTACATCCCAGGAGGCCCTGTGAACAGATTTGGCATTTGATATCATACTCCGGGAGCTCTGTAATTCTCAGCCACACTGCAAAGTAGACAGGAACTGGTGGGATGATTCTCCAATTCGTATCCAGATGGGATAGAAATTCCCCACGGATAGGCTCCAAGATTGATGGCAATGACTCTCCTGCATACCTGCAAGCAAGGAAACTGTCAATATGATATGAACTCTGACTATAGAAATCTCAAAATTGCCTGACCACCTACCCAAAGGTAGGCTTGCAGTGATGGGTGTGGTTTTGTGTGTCACAGAGTAGAAGTCTCCATCAATCAGGATTGCAGGGAAGTACCAATTCTTGAGAGTTCTTCACCTCCTGCATCCCTAGAATGCAAAAAGCAGGAATAATATCTAAATGCTCATTGCTGGAACTTCACTCCTCCCATTAAGGTAGAACCAAAGCAGTGGGCATGCATTGCACAGCCATCAAGCAACCATAGGAGTGATATTTTCACCTCCAGCATACAACCAGAAACACACCACACCTTCAGGGTTAACACATTCCTGTATCCCTAGAAACAAGAAGAGTGGTGATATGATATGAACTCTGATTACAAACTCCCAGAAAAGACTTAGCCACTCAATAAAAGATAGATTGGCAGTGGTGTGTGTACTTTTTGGAGACACAGATAAACAGAGTAGAAGCCCCCTCCAGAAGCCTTGAACAATATGGCAAGGATTGAGGGCAACTACTCACCTGTGTCCCTACATTTGTTGAGGGCTGCCATAAGATTGGAGCTCCAACTCTTGGAAGTCCCTTACCACTTGGCATGTTCTCCACTGGTAGAGTGGAGGCCATAGGGTTGGCTTTCTGAGCCATATAGATGAAGATACTAACTTGGAGTAAATATCTGCTCCAGGAAAGCAATGGAGCTTTAGAGGAATAACCCTTTGGCGTTCCTGCAAGTGTGGAGAACAGTCATAGAATTAATAAGACATATATTAATTATTATATTATTATCCCCTACCCAGGCCGGCTGTGATAGCACAGTGGTAGGGCGTTTGCCTTGCACACAGCCAACATGGCCGACCCGAGTTCGATTCCT
>JAOXYA010107089.1:0-10735 GCA_028565675.1 Sorex palustris | reverse complement strand
GTCCACCGGGAGACTCCCATGTCCAACGTTTAGATTCTGCTTTCTGGAACTGTGAGTTACCATGGATGGTCTTGGTCAACATGATGAACTCAGACAGTCTCTCACCCTGTTTCTTCCATTCTAGGCCATTGGTCCTTATGTGGATTTCTTCAAGCGACCTTCTCGGTCCTATCTTGGCATTAAAATCACTGATAATGATCTTGTAAAAGGTATGGTCTTCTTTATAAAACTTTTCCAGCTCCATGTAGAACTTCTCAATTCCTTCATCATAGTTGGATGTTGGTGCGTGGATGAAGAAAATAGAAATTGCAGGCAATGGGCCTCATCTATTCAAGTGTAAGCATCTGATTCAGGTTGTTAGGCATTTGAAGGAATCAATGCTCATGGCCAAGTTCATGTTTACGAGGACACCAACACCACCAATGCCTCTTTTGTCGCATGTTCCGAGGAACAATTCTCCAGTCTCGAAAATGGCGTGATGATCAATGCCTTCTCATCTCAGTCAGACCAATGATGTCGTACTTAATTTTCTGTGCTTGAACAATCAGGTCTCCAATGGATGCTTCCAAAGCCAGTGTATGTGTGTTTAAAGTACAGACAGTCATTTTAGTCCTTCTTTGTTTTGGCAATCTAGTTCTCCCCTGAGATTTTATCAGCCTCTGCTTGCTCATTCTTCTTAACATGGCCATACTGGGGGCTCTTTTAGGGTCAGGGGAATGAGGCCCGGTATTTTTATTGGTTTTGTCATATTGAATACGCCATGGGTAGCTTGCCAGGCTAGGCCGTGCGAGTGGGATACTCTCAGTAGCTTGCCAGGCTCTCCAAGAGGGATGGAGGCTTTTTGGGCCTACAGATCTATCACATCTACCAGAAGGGCAATGGAGAAGATTATCCACGACTTCTACTCAGGTCTCTTTGATAGCCTCATCCACCTGCCCACATACCAAATTCCACAATGCGGATATGTTGTTCCCAACTTTCTCCCTCTGAAATCTGACATGCCATGTAAAGAAGCGTACGCACCCGGTACAGACAAGGTCAGACCCGAACACCTGAAAAATCTGCCACCATTACTTGTCAATACACTTGCTTGTCTCTTCACACGCTACCTGTCAGAATGCAAGGTTCTGTCCTAATGGAAAACCAGCAGGACTGTTCTATTGTACAAGAAGGGAGATTTACACGACATCAGCAACTATTGCCCAATCTTCCTGTTGTTAGTCGTTTACAAGTTGTCTACTCGAGTCATCCAGAATAGAATAAGCAGAACACTAGACAAAGGACAACCATTTGAGCAAGCCGGGTTCCAAAAAGGATTCAGCACGATTGACCATATCCATATGGCGACCAAGCTCATTAAGGTTTCTCGGCAGTTCAAGATGCTGCTCTGTCTAATGTTCATTGATTAAAGAAGGTCTTTGATTCTGTTGAGACTGAAGCAGTCATCGAAGCCCTAACCAACAGGGCATTCAAGCTCAGTACATCAGGATCCTCTGTGAGCTGTATTATGGATTGACCACTAGGATCTCACCATTCTACAAGGAAGTGATCATTGACATTAAGAGAGGGGTTCAGCAGGGTGATGCCATTTCACTGAAACTCTTCAATGCCACCCTCAAGAACATCAAGCAAGAACTGGAATAGGAAAGAATGGGAGTGAAGATAGATGGTCAACAACTACAATACCTTTGCTTCACTGATGACATCATTCTAAAGACACCAAACATTACCCAAGCAGCACAAATGCTAGCCAACTTCTACTGTGAATGTGGAAAGGTCAGATTGCAGCTGAATCTCACAAAGACAATGTTCCTGAGAAATGGACTTGTTCCTGACATTCCATTCACTCTCAATGGAATGCAGCAGTTATGTGTACCTAGGTCGAGAAATCAACATAATGAATGACCTGGCACCTAAGCTGCACAGGAGAGCAGCATGGAACGCCTTCAAGAGAATCAAAAAAAATAGCTAAGAGGATGAAGAACCTCCAGATCCAAAAACATCTCTTCAACTCCACCGTTCTTCCTGCACTAACATATGCCTTTGGGCCCTACGAAAACAGGATGAGAATGCTATTCGGGTCTCCCAAAGAGGAATTGGAAGAGATATACTTGGAGTATCATGCTTCACTCAACTGAGAAAAGGAATCTGGAGTTCTGACCTGCGTCGATGATTGAGAATCAGGACACTGTCTTGTTTACCAAGGAGTCAAAAATCAGATGGGCTGAACACATGATGCGATTTGAAGATAAACACTGGACTAGAGCTGTTACTGACTGGATTCCATGGGATGTCAATACAACATGTGGCTGCCCACCTATAAGATGGTCAAACTTCTTCGTCAAGATCCTGAACGATCGTTTGAGGCTCTTGGTGTTCCTGGAGCAAGCAGATGCCATTGGGCTACACTAGCACTCAATAGGGATGAATGGAGACAATACTGGCGCCCACTCGAGCTAATGGATGAGTAATCAGATGTCAAATAATCAAGGCAGTCACACCCAAAAGCTGCTCCCAGCACCATAAAATCCCATCAAAGGCCAAGATCCAGAGACTGAAACAAAGCTACCAGAAGCATGCAGTTGTGCCGCATGACCTCTTATAGTCTAGCTCTCCTTCTCAGAGACACTGACAAGCTACCAAGAGTATCCTGCCCTATGGCAGAGTCTGGCAAGCTCCCTTGGCTTATTCGATATGTCAAAAAGAGTAACAATGATGTGTCTCATTCCCCTGACCCTGAAAGAGCCTCCTTGCCAAAGGCTCAGACAACAGTGCTCAGCCATGATTAATCATTCCTAACCCTAGAAGGGTCAAAATCTAGTTACTACTTTTTGTATCATGACAAAATTTTCCCATGACCATGCTCTTAACTTATAGTTAAGCATTATGGTATGGCACTTTGGCCAGGCCCATTTCGATGCCAGTGTAGTTCGTCACTTGTCCTGGGTCCATCCAGTTCCTCATCAGGACCCTGATTTTGGGAATCTACAAAGTAAGGGCAACTGAGGCTGAAGTCGAGAGAGCAGATGTTCAGGATGTAATAGTATCTGGAGTCAATTAGTTCCCAAGTTTCAAGCTTATCTTTTCAAGCTTATCTTTGTCTTCCTGTGTCCATACAAAAAGTAATTGCTTTGAAATAACTAACCATGAAAAGGACATTAAGGAGACGAGAAAAGCAATATTTACAAGTCAGCAGAGTCTGATCAGGAGGCAAAGGTAATTGACAGGTTGGTGGAGCAATCAACAAACCCAAGCTCCCTGTGTCCAGGGAGGAAGGGCAAACCAATGTAATGGTACATTTTAGACTTCAGTTCTCTGAGGCATCTCTTTGCCCTATTTCTATCAGACTAGGTGCTAAATCCCCTTCTCCCCAAAAATCACCCAAGATCACAAACAAAACATAAAATCTCCAATAGAACCTGGTTTCCTTAGGCCAGAGAAACCTGAAAACTTCAACCTTAAAGGGCAAAAGATTATTACAGAAGAAATTGCTACTCTACTAGAACTAAATATTGTTGCCAACAACCATGGTCCATCCATACCCACCCAAAAAGTATCAAGTGATGATCTCAGACTTCCTTTAGGTTTTCATGATGGGCACAAACCAACCATTAGGTGGTGTCAGAAAAAAAGCTGAAAAGAAAGCAAAGATTTTCATTTTCCAAATGTAGCAATGAGTTTGGCTGCTTACCACAGTATCATTTGAGACCAAATGAGGAACCTTGACTCCTACCCCCACTTGGTAGCAATGTTGTACCCCTCTACTCTCTCTGTAAAGAACAATTGTTGCTATCACATCTACCATTAAAATGCTTATAGCTCTAGAGAACTTTGCTGTATATTTTACCTTGCTAAACGTGACTCCCTACCAGAATGGGGATGAAATGGGATAATATTTAAAAAAGTAATTTCCCTAGGGTAGTTTAAAAATTCCTAATAGCTTAGCAACACCAATAAACTAAAAACTCTGATTTTATGTATTTATTTGGTCCACACCCAGCAATGCTCAGAAGTTATTCCTGAATCTGCACTCAGGAATCACTCCTGGAGGTACTTGAGAACCCAATGGCCAAGAATCAAACTTTGGTCAGCTGCGCACAAAACAAGTGTCTTACTCACTATACTATCTCTCCAGCCCCTAAAACCCTAAAATGAGCAAATAACTAAAATAGCTAGGAAATAGGTCAAAGGGCTGGAGTACATGACTGGTGTGTGCAAGGCCCAATTTTGATTCCCCTGGAAACCATGTGGCTTTCCAAGAACTAGTGTGTACAGCCTTGGTAACTCCGAGCACTGCTGGAGAAAGTCCCACCCACTCCTGAGAAATAGATCTGGAATAGACATCTCTCAAAAAAAAAAGATACACAAACATGTACAATGATGTACATGATGATGTTCATTATGAGGTAAATTGAATAATTTTCAATGATTTTTCAATGATGAGGTAAATTGAAAGATATTCAATTGATGGTTACTGTCCAGAGAGAGACAGAGACAGAGACAGAGGCAGACAGAGATTGTTAGCAAGGATGTAGATAAATAAAAAAAACTTTGTATACTGTAAGTTGAAAATTTTAAAAATAGTGTAGCTGTCATTATTTTTTAAATACTGCATGGTAGTTCCTCAAAAAGATTTAAATGAATTGTTTGGATTTGGAACAGTCAAACACTAACATATCAGCCATGTGTAAGGCAAGGACCCTACCACCTTACTTTCTTTGCAGCTCAAGATGGCAAAAATTATGTTGTGCTACTTTACCGTAATTTTTCCACAACACAGTGGAAACTCACTAAATGGCATGTTATAGGCAGAATGTAAAATTGTTCAGAAAAATCTTGTATTTATTGCTTTTAATTATGACTAAGAAAAGAGGTTCTCATCATATAAGTATACTTTTCAACACTGACAAGATAAATCAAGTAATAGTGGAGTGGTAGTGAAAGACCGGTGCTAGTGATTTCAGTGACATAAACATTTAAATATTAGGTTTTTTTTACCTGCCTACATATGAAGAAAATAAGTTTCTAGTCTCCTGTACTGAATAAAAAGAACAGAGATAGCTACAGAATAACAGAATTACATTAGTCTTTAAAAAAGAAAACCAATACCAGTAATCCCAATGGCTGAAGCCCAACTTTATAGTTTATCCTGCAGTTTGTGGCAACAAAATTGAAGAAGCCCAATTTTGTAGTTTATCCGGCAGTTTGTGACAGCAAAACTGAAGAACTTGGCAAACTATATTATACCTATTAAATTCCCTTTGAAAAGAAAAAAGTCATCATTACTAATAAAATTGAAGACATATTTAGTTAAAGCAGTTCCTAAAACAAAATGGTTTTCTTGCCTGGTGGAAGAAAGGACAATGTCTAAAAATAGAGCACTGGTAGGCCAGTCAGTAAAGCAGTATTTCCTGTGGTTGACCACAGTGGTGAATGGCAGAGGGAGTTATGAGATGGAGGGCTGTAATCCTTCCTTTCCTTGATAAGTTCCTCAAATAGGTGATCCAACTGACCTCAACTTCGTTACTCAAGTGAATTCATTTGTCGTATTTTTGTTTGAGGTTTTTTGTTTGTTTGGTGACCACACCTAGTAATGTGGTTCTTTCAGTTCTTACTCCTGGCTCTATACTCAAAAGTCACTCTTGACAATTTGGGAGACCATATGTGATGTCAGAGATAGAACCAAGCATGATTATATAAGGGAAGCACCTTAGCCTCTGTACTATCTCTCTAGCACCCATTTGCAAGTAAATAATGAATTTTTTCATATTTAACTACTGAGATAAATTTTATTTATGTCCACTCATGTGCTCACCTCACTGGTAAACTACAAAACAATTTCATTATCCACAAAACTCTTCTTGCTCCTAGCTAAATCACTGTCCCATAGAGAAGGAAACATTATTTAACTTTAACTTTGGTCATCATGAAAGAGTTTCCCTGGTTCTTGAAATTCAGAGAGAGAATCACAGAATATACTTACTCTTTATTGTGTCTGATTTCTTCATTCATCGTGATTTTGCAACTTATTCATGTGTTAGGTGTTTTTGTAGTTAATTCTTTTTCATTGGTGAGCAGTATCAGAAAAAAAATGACTAAACAGCAGATAAGTATATGGAAATGTTTATCATTAGAAATGCAACTTCAAAGCACATAGTGATGCAATAAATAAGACTTTAAAAAGACTAATAATTTTTAGTCAAAGTGAGAGTGTGGGAAGCCCTCATACATTGGAAGTAAAAAGAAAATAATTATTTGAAAAACCATTTGACAATGCCTAAGAAAATTAAAGTTAAATTTTATTCCTAATGACTTAGGAATATCACTCCTAGATATGAGCTCAAGAAAAATAAGTTCATATATACACAAAAATATTTGTAGAAAAAATGTTCATAGTGGGTAATTATAAAATTTCAGTGCTGGAAACAATACAAATGTGAATCAACAGGAGAATGGATACATAAGCAGCAGTATAGTCAAACTTGCTTTTCGTATGGTCCACAGTGCACAAAATATAATCTTCATCTTCTGCATCTCTTCCTCAGTTAACATCACACCCTCCTCTTGAAGATCCCGTTTTGTTTGCAGTTTCCTTTGAGAGAACACTGAACACTATCTTCCAGTACCAATATGTGACCAACTTCCCCCCCCAGGAATAACATACTCCAAATTCTGAGTCAAGCAAGTATTATAAACTTATAACAGGTATATAATAATTTTATAAATATTTCTTGGACCTGATCTTAGATCCTGAAAGAAAGCTACAAAGATAATTAAGATGCAGACTCTGCTGAAAATGTATTGGTTGAGAGATTGGTGGAATCTGGAAGAGCTGTTCTTGAATCCCAAGTCTTATTATCGGTGTGCCCTTGGGCAAATCCTGATCTCCTAATCAGTGTAAGGCATCTGTACAGCACAAGCAATCATTGCAGTGTCACCTAAAGAGCTCTCTGAAAACTGAATATGAGGTTGCATATGAAGATCATGATGCTCTAGCACATAGAAGGTTTTAAAGCAATGTTAATCATCATCATTATTAATATTATTATAATGTTTACAGTCATCAACGAGCAAAGGTATATCTGAGTACAAAATGGATTATCAGAAATGTCAAAATAGAATCAAAGTGTACTTGTGGAAAATGTGCTTTAAAAGATAAAGAAGAGGGGCTGGAGCAATAGTACAGTGGGTAGGGCGTTTGCCGAGTGCAGAGCAAGGAGTAACCCCTGAGCATTGTTGGGTGTGCCCTCCCCCCAAAAAAAAAGCAATAGAAAAAGAAGTTAATTGAGACTAGAAAAGTCTGGGAAGATTTCATGTAGGATTTATAGAGAGTGGGTATCAACTTGGGGAAGAAGAGAACAACTCTGATTTTAATAATGAAATACTGAAGTAAGAGGCAATATCGTGTAATAAGGAAAAGATTCTCCAGGTCCATGCATTTATAAGCAAATTTCATGACTATATCTTTTCTAACAGCTGCATAGTATTCCACTGTGTAATGTACTAAAGTTTCTTTAACTTGTTGTCTGTTGCTGACACTTGGTTGTTCCAGATTCCAGCTCCTGTGAACAGTGCTACAATAAACTTACAAATGCAGACGTCATTTCTACTGTGCTTTTTCGCATCCCTGGGATATTTTTCCAGAATTGCTATTGCTGGGCCATATGGAAGCTCAATTTCTAATTTTCTGAGGAGCATCCATATTGTTTTACAAAAAGGCTGACCCAGTTGGCATTCCCACCAGAAATGAATAAGGGTCCCTTTCTCCCCACATCTGTGCTATCACTCTTCTTTTTTTTTCTGACATGTGCCAGTCTCTGTGGTGTAAGATATCCCATTGTTGTTTTGATTTGTATTTTCTTGATGATTAGTGACAAAGAGCATTTCTTCATGTACTTTTTAACCATTTGTATTTCTTTTTCAAGGAAGTTTCTGTTCACTTCTTCTCCCCATTTTTTAATGAGGTTGGAGGTTTTGTGTGAAATGAGTTAGAAAGAGAGGGACAGATATAGAATGACTGTACTCATTTGTGAAATATAAAAAAAACATAATATGAGACTAAACTCAAGAACAGCAGAGACAGAGGCCAGGAAGATGGCTCCGCGATTGAAAGCCTGCCTCATGAGCCAGGGGAGAAGGCAGTTAGTATACAGAAGGGACAACTAAATCAATGATGATTAGAGGGATAGATCGGGATGCGACATGTGTGATGAAAGTAGATAAAGGACCAAACACGGTGGCAAAAAACCATGATGCCCAAAAGTAGAGAGGGTGTAAGAAGGAAGGTGCCTTCCACAGAGGCAGGGGCTGTGTTGTGTTGGGGGTGCTGGAAGGGATGCTGGAGACATTGGTGGTGGAAAATGTGCACTGGTGGAGGGATGGATGTTGGATCATTTCATGACTGAAAATCACAAAAGCTTTGTAACTGTATCTCACAGTGATCCAATAATAATAATTTAAAAAAGAAAGTACCAAGTTTGAAAGGCTAGGTTTGAATTTGGATTCTATTGTTTATTAGCCAGAGAATTCTGGGCAAATAATTTAACCCTCCAAAGTCCATTTTCATTGTTTTTATGTAATGATTTCTATTTCTAACAGTTGAGAATAAAATTATTGGGGACCTAACACAATCAGTTACTTACTACACAAATTTTATTTTATTTTCTATTGAATCACAGTGAGATACATAGTTACAAAGTTGTTCATGATGGTTTCAGTCATATAATTTTCCAACACCCAGCCCTCCCACCACCAATGACCCACTTCTGTTCCCCCACTACCTACCCCAGTCTGCCTCTATAACAAGCACTCTTTTCTTCTCCTTCTCCTCCTCCTTTTCCTCCCTCTCCTTTCTCCTCCTCCTTCTTCCTCCTCCTCCTCCGTCATCTTCTTCCTTCTCTGTCTGTCTGTCTGTCTGTCTCTCTCTCTCTCTCTCTCTCTCTTTCTCCCTCTCTTTCTTAGAAAAAGTAAATGTTCACACACACACACTGCTGCTCTTGGGGTAAAACTAGGGCTTGAATTAAAAAGGCAACGTTTGACAAACCTGATTATATCTACCTACAGAAGGGGATTTTAGTGCTTATAAGACACTTAGCAAATCTAGCAACCCTTTCAGCACAGATACATGAATGCACAGATACAGGAATTTTTATTTTGCTATTATTGCATAATTTAACTGGTTCAAAGATTTCCAAAACTGAAATAAATGTAATTCATTGCACTATTAAGCTTCAAGTCCCTCAGTTAAGAACTTAGAAGAATTTGTCACCCCCCCAAAAAAAGCATTAGCCAATCAAAGGTGGGATTCTTAGAACTTCACTCCTATTAGCTGATATTTAATTTTGACAGAACATGAATTAGGGCAGTAAACCAGCCTGTGAAAGCAAACTTGATTAAAGAAAAAAAAATCATTTTATCTGTAAAGACCAGGAGGATTGAACCAGGGCTTGGAAGCTGGCCTCACAAGCTGGGGGTAAAAGCAGCTGGGATAGAGAAAGGACCACTAAGTCAATGATTATTGGAGGGATCACTGGGGATGGGAGATGTGTGCTGAAAGTAGACTATGGACCAAACATGATGGCCTCTTAGTATCTGTATTGCAAAGCATAGCACCCAAAAGGAGAGATAGAAAGAGAGAATGTACCTGCCACAGAGGCAGGGTGTGGGAAGGGGTGGGGGTAGTGGGAGGGATACTGGGCACTGGTAGAGGGATGGGTGCTTGATCATTGTATGACTGTAATGTAATCATGAAAGTTTGTAAGTCTGTAACTGTGATATCACGGTGATTCAATAAAAAAATCATTTTTAACTGTAATGGCATTTTTTCTTATTCAAATAGTTTTCTTATTCAAATAAGCCTCAAGCACTATTAACAAGGTGCTTATCTGTGCTCCCTGCAGCCTGTTAAACTGATTTACAAGAACCCCTGCTGCAACCGTCAGGCAAATGATTCTAGGGGGTTGCCAATAAGTCCATGTATAGTCATTTGTCAGAATACCTGCTTGCCAATCACACATTTCCTTTCTCCAAACTGTTACCTACTTCACTTCTACAAGTGTCAACCGCCTGTTGTCAAAGGTTAGGTAATATGTTTGAATCTTTTGCCCCAGATGGTTTAATGCTGAACAGCCCAAATATTCCGCAGTATAATGATATTCTGATATAGGAAAATATAATACCTGCTCATCTAAACTGCCTCTAGATATTGCTATGGTTTTCTGTTTGCTTGTTTTATTTTGTTTTGTGAATAAGTCGCTTGACTTAACCTGGATGAGAAGGGAATTGATGGCGTTTCCTGTTTTCTTCTTCTTCATCATCATCATCATCATCATCATCATCAATCATCATCATCAGTGTTGTTCCTCATATATTTATTTTTCCCTACTTCCTATCCATTGTCTGCCCTTCTTTATGCTCCAGAGCACTGATTCTTACATTTGAAACGTCTCAGGCTACTTTCCTACTAGTTTCGTTAATGGCCACTTGAGATCAGAACATGTTATGTTTCTCCCACATTCCCTCTCTATGTGCCTGATTTCTAACTGATTGCTAATCTTCACACCCCCACCCTCTTTAGCAAGAGGGCTTATCTCCAAGAATTCACTTTCACTGACTTATTATGCAATTTTCTATTATACAATTTTCTGTTTCTTCAGGACCGAGCGGGCCCAGTAACATCTCCATTGGAGATTTTGTTGTTACTGTGTCTGGCATATTGAATACTCTCGGTAGCTTG
>JAOXYA010107063.1:0-10735 GCA_028565675.1 Sorex palustris | reverse complement strand
AGGGTCCCCCAACCCCTGCCAGGAATGATCCCTGAGCACAGAGCAGGTCCTGAACACTTCCAGGTGTGTAAATCATTGCCAACACCTCCATCCTACCCCAATTCCAACACTGAGAGATAGAATAACTAAAGGAGACTGCAAAGGCCTGAATGCAAGCTTCCTGTGGGGCCCATAGGTTTGACCTCCATGACCATGAGCACTGCCAGGTGCTGCCCCCCACCCCCTAAATAATTAAAGGAGTGACTCTCCAGTAATCCTACCACTCAGTCCAGTGAATACTTTGTGTCAGGGGGAGGGGAGGAAGGAGGGGTGGTGCTTTAATATTTATTTCTAGATATGTATTTCATAAGTTAAACTCTTTATAACACACATTTTTCTTTTCCTCAGGGAGCACATTTTGTGAATTCTTGGGTCAGGAGAGATTTACCTATGGCATCAGGTAAAAAACCTAAGCCTGTTTCTAAAACTCACTCTCTCTCTCTCTTTCTCTCTCTCTCCCTCTCTCTCCCTGCCCCCCCCCCGTCTGTTTTCAGATATTTCTCAGGGGTTACTCCTAGCTCTTCACTCAGTTATCACTCCTGGTGATATTTAACCCACTATTAAACCTGGGTTGGCTGCATGCAAGATAAATTCCCACCCATTGTACTATCACTCTGGCCCCCATTTTTTTCTCATTTAATAGTGCAACAAATTATGGGTGGGAACTGTGGTGCGGGGGGGGGAACAGAGATAGCAGTGCAAGTTAGACACTTAATCTGGCATACAGGAATCTCCAGCATCCATATGGTCCCACAGCACTGTCAGGAGTGGTTCCTGAGCACAGACCCAGGAGTAAGTGCTAATCACCTCCAGGCGTAGCCCAAAAACAACAATTTTTTTTAAAGAACTTATACCAGGACCGATGGGATAGTTCAATGGGTAGGGTCTTGCTTTGCACACAGCTGACCCAGGTTCAATTTCCAGCATCCCATATAGTCACCGTAGCACCACCAGGAGTGATTTGATTCCTGAGTGCAGAGCCAGGAGTAGTACCACCAGAAACGACCCCAAAACAAAAAACAAAACAAAACAACAGAACATATACAGGGGCTGGAAAGATAGTACAAGGGTTAAGGCAGTGGTATGTAACTAACCTGGTTCAATCCCCAGCACTCCATATGATCCCTTGAGTACCACTGGGAGTGATCCCGGAGCACAGAGCCAGCAGTTATCCCTGAGCTCTGCCAAGTGTGCCCCCCCACCAAAAAAAAAATAACATAGAGCAAATGTGACATATCATTCATTCTGTCTGTAGATGTAAAGGGATAGCTTAGGCTCAGATCCTTGCAGCAGCAGTTTGCTGGTCTCACAGAGTACCTTTTCTTCCAGCATATTGCAACAACAGCATCTTTGCCAATGAAGAACTTCGGCAGGATTCATTTAAGGAGTGGCCCCAGGTGTCCTCCGAGGCAGCCATGACTCTGGCCAGAGCGGGCCTCTTCTATACAGGTGAGCCCATCGCTTGAACTCAGACCTGTCCTTGCTGTCCAGTCCACCTCCACATACACCTTATGGTTCTGGATTGTAATTCATCTAGACTCAAAAATCTTCATTATTTTCATCTATCACTTTTCTTTGATTTATCATAAATCCTGTTTCCTCACTCTACCTTAGGTGGCAAAGCTTCTGACTTGAAACCATGAGGTCAGGATTAGCAAGAAGTAAGAATATTCTCTTGCAGTCATTATTTTATTTTCCACGTATCACTCACCACCTCACCTCCTCTCTCCTCTCATAAATGGCCTTTATATCCCTGCACACATACAGCGATGTAGGAATATATAGTAGGATACCAGAAGTACAATGTTTGGAGAGGCAGAGTTCAGCCCTTTCTCCCTACTTCTCTCCCAGCCTTCCTTGAGGCCCCCTCACCCCATGTCCTCACCCTCTTCCTTGCAAACTCCCATCTCTCCCCCCCCACAAATCCTGGTCATTTCACCATTTTTAGGGTCCTGCAGGCTCTATAACTTCATATTTTTGGTCAAACATAAAGGGAGAATCTAGCCTATTTTTGTAGTGCCTACAGGGCCCCAAGACTGAACCAAAAACAATGGTCGCTCCATTTCTAAGTTGATCCTTTGGTAGATTTAAGTACTAATTTCCTTCCAAAGAAATATTAGCTTCTGGGGTCCGAGAGAGATAGTATTATGGTTAAGGTTCATGCATTGCATGCAGATGACCCGGGTCTCCAGCATCCCATACGGTCCCTCAAGTACCACCAAGAGTTCCATGAGCATCCCTGAGAACTGAGTCAGGAGTAAGTCTTGAGCACCAGTAGGTGTGGCCCCCAAACAAAAGAAAAATAAAATAAATATTAACACCTGAGGACAGTTCCTGAAATGCAATAATATAATAATAGACATTGGATTCTTCATAAACTCCCATAGGGGTTGCTCTGTTTACTTTGTTTTTTTTTTTTTTTCCCTCCTGAGCTTCAACTATATTTTTTCCTGATTTATTCATTAAACAGACTCTTTGGGGGCCATAATAAATGTTAAGTGCAGGGAATTGATTAGGGAACAAAATTAAGTTCTCTTCTTCATTGGGCCTCACTGGACATTCTGACTTGCTGACCTCTTGCCTGGTATTGGGTTGGAGAGGGGCAGTTATTCAGCAAAGCGCATGTGTATGGGAGCGTTCAGTGGAGTTTGTCATCGCCCCATCAGCCAAGGAGAACATTGTCTTGCTCCAGACATGGTTTGTGGCTTGGTCTTGCAAATAAAGGCCTGGTCACTTTAACTCTGTCAGGTAACAGATGAGTATGTATGCAGGGCTGACCCTGTCCCCTACTTGTAGGTATTGATGACACGGTCCAGTGCTTCTCCTGTGGAGGCTGTTTCCTGGGGAAGGCAGGTGCTGACCCGTTAAAAGATCATGCCAACTCCTTTCCCAGGTGAGAACAATGAAGGTCTGTGAGTTTGGGGGCTCATTCACAGTTTGCCCTCATATTCTTCCTCACTTTGTCTTCTCGGTATCTGTGCCACACTTCTCTGATTATGTGATGAAGAATGAGTCTCTTTCTGCCCTCAACAACCTTTTTGTTATGGTTATATTCTCATCATATTTACAGTTAGATTAGATAAATACTTTTTGCGGGAGCAGGGGCCATACCTGGTAAGGTTCAGGACTTACTCCTGGCTCTGCACTCAGGGGTCACTCCTGTCAGTGCTCCAGGAACCATATGAAATGCTGGAGATAGAACCTGGGTTGGCCGTGTGCAAGGCAAGCACCTTACCCACTGTTCATCCATATGGCCTTAGATTACCTCAGTAGTTTTGAGGTCCTTTACCCAGTGTCCTTACCCTCTTCCTTGCACACCTCCATCTTTCCCCACAAATACTTGTTATTTCACCTTTGGGGCGCTTGCAGACTCTACAACTTCATATTTTTGTCAAAAAAGCTGGGGCTTGAACTTGCTGTCCTGAGCTTGTTGGGCCAGTGCTTTCAGTCACTGAGGCATTGTTCAAGTCTTTCTCGCCAGGCTTCCAAGCAGCAGGACTGTGTTAATCACCTCGTGAATGGGGTGGCACTGAGGTTTGAACTCACAACCTTGTGACTTCCAGGCATCTCTCTCAAGTCATCCAGCCCCCCCTGGAGCTGTCTTCCAGCCCCCCTACTTTAATAGTTTAGATCATTCCCACTGTTTAATGAATATGTTAGTATGAACTCATGCCACCAAATTCACTGGTTATTCTACCATTGTTGTATAAATCATTGACTTTTTTTTAATCCATTGGTCCATACCCTGTGATACTCAGGGACTTGTCCTGCCTGGCCCTGTGCTCACGAGTGACTCTTGGTGGTGGTTGGGGACCTATATGAAGTGACAGGATTGAACCAGGGTTGGCTGCATGCGAGGCAATCACTGTATCTTCTATACTAAACTACAAGAGGGCACTACCTAAATGTCTCCTCAAATGACAACTCTAACAGAATCCATGAAAAACACCAATTTTACGGGCCAGAGAGATAGTACAGAAGGTCAAGTGCTTGCCTTGCATGTGGCCATCCCTGGTTCAGCCTTTGACACTGCATATGGCCCCCTGAGTATAGAGCCAGGAGTAAACCTTGAGCATTGTCAGATGTGGCCCCAAAGCAACACCAACAAAAAGGAAAGAAAGAAAAAGAAAATGTCTATTTTATTCTTAGACGTTGCCATTAAAACTGTGTTTTGGTTTGGACTTTGGGTCACACCCATGGATAGCTCAGTGTTTGGGGTTGCTCCTGACAGAACTCAGACACTCTGCCATGCCAGGGATCGAACCCAGGTCTTCTACCTACAAAGAATGTGATCAGACTATTGAACCCTAAAACTCCAGCCCTAAAAGTTTTAGGACAACGGGTAGGGCATTTGTCTTGCACATTAACTGACCCGGGTTCAATCCCCGGCATCCCATATGGTCTCCTGAGCACTGCCAGGAGTTAATTCCTAAGTTCAGAGCCAGGAGTAACCCCTAAGCATCGCTGTGTGTGATCCAAAACAACAACAATATGTATATATACATATATATATATACATATTGCCAGTGCTAAATTGCATGCAACAATTTTTTATAACATAACTATTTTTATAACTTGTGCTTAGTTGTCAGTTTCTCCAAAACATGAAGTCCTCTGCAGAAATGATTCCAGACGTTCAGAGCAGTGCAGAACTTTCTGGATTCATGGTAATGGGTGACACAACATTGTTTATTTTGTTCATTTTAACAGTCTGTGACCATGTTATTGATTTTGAACAGAAATTTCTCATCATAAATAAGCAGAAAAATTCTACAAACATCCACTAAACACTTATCATGTACTAGGTATGGATGGGGAATACAATCATAAACAAGTTAGACATAATGTATAGCTTCAGGGCTGAAGATATAGTAGCACAACAGGTAGGGCACTCGCCTTGCACATGGCCAACCTCAGTTCAATCCCTAGAAATCCATTTGGTCCTCTGAGCCTACCAGGAGTGATCCCAGAATGTAGGACCAGGAGTAAATCCTGATCATAGAGAGGTGTGGCCCAGAAACAAACAAAATTACATAGCTCCATGAATGTGGATCAATCCCTTTACCTTGGGGCCTACATTCTTGTAGACTTGGAATTGGTTAATATTGTGTCAGCTGGGATTGCATCTGTAACACTCACTAGGAGGATGATAAGGTCTGACAGGCCAGACTTTCTCAGGATGGGACAATGTTTTGACTACAAAGGCAAGTGATCCCGGGACTGCAGTGACAGTACACTGTGTAGGGCGCTTGTATGTAGCCAACTCAGGTTCAATCCATGGCATCCCATATGGTCCCCTAAGCCACCAGGAGTGATCCCTGAGCACAGAGTCAGGAGTCAGCCCTGAGCATCACTGAGTGTAAACACCCAAACCAAAAAATAACAGGAAAAAATACACAAGAGTTTATGTTGAACACTATAATCTGTGAAATCCCTCAGAGTTCCCTGGGACAGGAAAACATTCTATTTAAAATGGATACATACATTTGTGGAGGCCGTGTAGTAAGGATAGTTGTCATTCCACAAAAAGAAGATCAAGTAGCTTGCTATTCACTTCATGTGTTTTTGAAATGTGTGAGCTGAAAAATTAAATTAGAGGGGAAAAGGATGTAAATAGCTTTGTTGTTATGGAGAAGGCACTATCCACTGATGCCAGGAACCTAGGGTCCCACATATTCAAGTCATGTGCTTTACACCTTAAACCATACCCCCAGCCCATAAGTAGCTTATTTTACTTTTTTTTATTTTAATTTTTGTATTTTTTTTTTAGGCCACATCTAGTGGTGCTTGGCGTTTACTTTTGGCTCTGTGATTAGGGATCACTCCCGACAATGCTCAGGGGATCATATGGGGTGTTGAGAATTGAACCTGAGTCAGTTACATGAAAGACTAATGCCCTATTCGATGTACTATCATTAGGGCCATGACTTATTTTATATTTAAATTTATTTGATTTGATTTGATTTTTGGGACCATACCTAGCTGTGCTTAGGGTTTACTCCTGGTTCTGTGCTTAGATCTTGGTGGTTCTTGGGGGACAAAATGGGATGCTGGGGGCCCAACCTAGGTCAGTTGCAAGAAAGGCGAGCACCCTGCCTACTATACTAGCTCTCTGACTCTATTTTTATGTTTGTTTTTGTTTTTGTTGTTTTTCGGGTCACGCCTGGTAGTGCTCAGGGGTTACTCCTGGCTTTGCACTCAGGAATTACTCCTAGTGGTGCTCAGGGGATCATATAGGATGCTGGGATTCAAACCCGGGTCGGCAGCGTTCAAGGCAAACACCCTACCTGCTGTGCTATGACTCCAGCCCCCTCTGACTCTATTTTTATATATTTTTAAATTTATTTATTTATTTTTCTGACTATTTTTAAAGGGTAAAACACAACCTTCCTTCTTCCCAGGTATGTAACATGAAACCCATTAACAGCTAAGGTCAGAAACTGCACCAAATGGTTCTTAGATACTGTCTTGCCCTAAATACTAAGGATCTGATGTCCTGGCCTGTTGTCAGTGCTTGATTGGCCCTTCAAATGGTGCCATGTGACTGCAGATGTGGGCAGATCCTTCATTGTTTCAAATTTGTGGCTCTCCTTCTCTCCATCAGTATCTAAGTCTGGGCTATGTTTATTTGTGAATCTCTGGGTTATGGCCATTAATGAGCTTATATGTCACCAGAGGCAGTTTGTGAGCGTGACTGCCAGGCTCCTGAAAGAACAGGAAGATGGCAGGAGGGGAGATGCTTGCTGAAAGTAGACTATAGACCGAACATGATGGCCACTTAGTACACGTACTGCGAACCATAACACCCAAAAGGAGAGAGATAGTAAAAGGGACTGCGCCTGCCACAGAGGCGGGGGGTGAAGGAATGGGGTGGGGTGGTGGGAGGATACTGGGAACACTGGTGGTGGAGAATGGGCACTGGTAGAGGGATGGGTACTCAATCATTGTATGACTGAAACATAATCACAAAGTTTGTAAATCTGTAACTGTATTTCACAGTGATTCATTAAAAAAATTAAAAAAAAAAGAGAACAGGGAGATGAGGGGGAGGTCACCTATTCCCAACTCCATGTGAACCATGTGAGCCTAGAGATTTTGGGCACAAAACCCTCATACCTGAGTTTTTCAGCAGATTCAGCAGATTGGATGGATGATGTTCATCCAAGCCGGTGTGTAGCACAGCAGCAATTGAGCTCTGGAGATTTTTGGCTGCTGGAGCTCTGTTGCGGTGGGTAGGGGGGGAATCACTTACCCCCCTCCGGGTTGTCCTGAATGAGACTCAGCCTGGCGCAGGATCTGGAGGCATCTCTGCAGCTTGTTGCTATCTTCCGAGATTGTATTTTCATTGTGGGCTATGTTTAGATGGTCAGTTCCCATCTATTACAGGATATCCTACCCTATCACATGAATTCTGAATTCATAGAGAATTTTCTTCTCCAAGGAAAGCACACGTGAGAGCCACTGGGAAGATTCAGTAGCACCCAGTGCTGTCCTGCCAGGTAAGGATTTTGAAGCCACTCATGGGAGTATACAGATATGAGTACACATATTTCTGGGCAGGGGATTATTTGTTTATTTTGTTTTCTTGAGGGAAGGCTCACCTGGTATTGCTCAGGACTTAATTCTGGCCCTGTGTTCAGAGAACATTCCTAGTGATGCTTGGGGGAACATAGGCAGTGCCCAAAATTGAACCACGGTCAGGTGTGTGCCAGACAAATGCGTTAACCTCCTGTACTATCTCTCCAGCTCCATAAAAATGAAACTATTTTTTAACTTTTGGCCACACCTAGCTGTACTCAAGGCTTACTTCTGGCTTTGTGCTCAGTGCCACTTCCTGGCAGGGCTTGGGGGACTGTGTAGGATGCTGGGGATTGAATGAGGTTGTCTGCATGCAAGACAAGTACCCAACCCGTAATACATTGCTCAGGCCCAAGAAGAAGGGGGCTTTATTTAATTTAATTTGTTTATTTATTTCTTTTTTGGACACACCTGGCAACATTCAGAGGTTATTCATAGCTCTGCACTCAGGACTCACTCCTGGCATTGCTCAGGGGAACCATATGGGATGCCAGGAATGAAACTCAGGTCAGCCATGTGCAAGGCAAATGCCCTACTCTCTGTACTATCTCTCTGGCCCCAAAGCAGGGGATTTTAAAAGAGAGTATTTGGTTTTTTTGTTTTGTTTTGTTTTGTTTTGGGGCCACATCTGGCAATGCTCAGGACTTACTCGTGGCTCTGCCTCCTGGAATTACTCCTGGTGGTGCTCGAGGGAGCATATGGGGTGCTGGGGATTAAATCTGGGCCAGCTGCGTGCAAGGCAAATACCTTACTTGCTGTGTCCCTCTGGCCCCATAAGGAGGTGAATCTTAATAAAAGAAGGTATTTGTAACATTGCCTCCCTTCTCTCCACAGAGACAGTGCCAAGTGAAGCCCAGTGGTTTCAGGAGGCAAAGCGTCTGAGCGAGCAGCTGCGGGAGGCTTACATCAAGGCCAGCTTTCGACGCCTGTCTCTGCTAGATGTCTCTCCCTGTGTGCCCACTGACCTGCTGCTCGGCTGTGACCTGTCTCTTGCTTCCAAACAGATCGGCAGTCCTGGTCAAGAGCCCGTTCTGTTATCTGAGGTCTTGGCCAACTTGAACTCGGTCATGTGCGTGGAAGGCGAAGCTGGGAGTGGAAAGACGGTCTTCCTGAAGAAAATCGCTCTGCTCTGGGCATCGGGATGCTGTCCTCTGTTAAGCAGGTTCCAGCTGGTTTTCTATCTCTCCCTGGGCACTGCCAGGCTGGAGCAGGGGCTGGCCAGCATGCTTGGTGATCAGCTCTTAGAGGCAGGAGCATCTGTCTCAGAAGCATGCCTGGCACACATCATCCAGCAGCTGAAGAATCAGGTGCTGTTCCTTTTGGATGACTATAAAGAAATGAGCACCGTGCCACATGTCATAGAAAAGTTGATCCAGAAAAACCACGTGTCAAGGAGCTGCTTGTTGATCGCCGCCCGCACCCACAGGGCCAAGGATCTCCGCCGGTACCTGGACACGACACTGGAGATTGGGGTGTTTCCTTTCTATCATACGATCTTCATATTAAAGAGGGTCTTTTCAGACCATTTGCCCTACGTGGAGAAATTTTCACTTTTCTTCTTTATGAACAAGACTTTGCAGGAAATGAATAAAACACCCCTCTTCATCGAAGGGATCTGCACTCACTGGTTCCAGTACCCCCTGGATGAGTGCTTTGAGGTGATGACTTTCAAGTCCTATATGGAGGGTCTCTTCCGAAAGCACAAAGACACAGCGGAACTGAAAACCGTGGTTTCTGCCTGTGGTGAGCTGGCCTTAAGAGGGTTTTTTGCTTCTTGCTTTAAGTTTAGTGATGAGGACCTTCTCGAAGCAGGGCTTGGTGACAATGACGAGCTAGTCATGGGCCTGATGAGCAAATTCACAGCTCAGAGACTGAAGCCAGTGTATCATTTTCTAACTCCTGCATTCCAGGAATTTCTTGCTGGGATGCAGTTGGCGGCACTCCTGGGTTCAGAGAGACAGGAGGAGCAAGAGCTGGGACTTTATTATTTGAAACAGATGAACTCATCCATGATGACTCTCGAGGCCTATAATAATTTTTTGAAGTACGTCTGCTACCACTGCTCCTCCAAGGCAGGGCCGATCATCGTCTCCCATTTGCTTCACTTGTTGGATAATGAAGAGTCGTGCGAGACTCTATCTGAAGATGATGAGTACCTCAAGCACCACCCGGAAATGTCAGAGAATTTACAGCTGATAAGGATGCTGTGGCGGCTTTCTCCGCAGTCTTACTTTTCGATAGCCTCAAAACATATACTGACTCTCGCCATCAAAGTGGCTTATCAAAGTGGCACCGTGGCCACCTGCTCTCCATTCCTCCTGCAGTTCCTTCAAGGGCGAACCCTACCTCTGGACCTACTTCAGTTACAGTATTTCTCTGACCACCCCGAGAGCCTGTCACTGCTAAAGAGCGTCGAGGTCTTTCTACAAGGAAAGGGAAGTTTTTGCAAACCAGATCTATCCAAGTTGAAAACATGTTTTGACAAATCCCAGACACCCTCAATAGAGCAGGACTGTGTGCCTGCCTTTGTGACTGTGGAAGAATGGGAGCAGAATGTAGCTGAGAATGAGGCAGATATACAAAAATATATGAATAGTCAACGCGTCACACCACCAGCCATCTGCTCTGGCTACTGGCAACTTTCTCCAAAACCACACAAGATCCCCCTTCTGGAAGTCCGTGTGAGAGACATGGGGGCTGTGGATGCAGAGATGCTCAGTGCTCTGATGACCATTTTCTCTGCCTGTCGGCACATTGAGCTCCACCTAGCACACAGTGGGGGCTTTATTGAAAGCATCCGCCCAGCCCTTGAGCAGTATCAGGCCTTGTTCACCAAGTGCACCATAGAGAAATTTGAGCTGAGTACGGTAGAATGGGAATTGCTACTGACTCTGCACTCTCTGGAATCTCTTGAAGTGTCAGAAATAACCCAGGGACACGGTAGGCGGAAATGTATTGTGGATCACTGTTCTGGTGCATTACTTTATTCTTTTTTTTTCTTTTTAAAATTTTTTTTATAAAGTTGTTCACAATAATTCATTACACTTAATATTCAAACACCAATCCCACCACCATTGCACCTTCCCACCACCATATTACGAATGTTTCCGCCCCAAAT
>JAOXYA010107045.1:0-10735 GCA_028565675.1 Sorex palustris | reverse complement strand
CCAACAGGGAGGACAGAGAGAGAGGATTCAGCCCTTGTTCTTGGCTGGGCCTCTGCACTCTGGGAACGCTCCTGAGTGAGGGCTCCCCGAGCTGGGGTGATTGTAAACCCATTTATGTTTCAGGGCCCCAGGGGGCTCCCTGGAGATCTCGGGGCCCCAGGAGACCCTGGTGTGCCGGTGAGTGTGTCCCCTTCTCCACATTCAGCGTTGCCCCAAATTCTGTCCTGTTTCCCCATCACCCACCCCAGACCTGGGTGAGACCCGGGAGTTGGGGGGTGGGGAATCGCTTTCACATCTCTATGAGTCTCACCCTGCGCCCAAGTCCCCACATGTCCCCCAGATCTCCTGACTGTCCCCCTACACAGGGTATAGACGGCACCCCAGGAGACAGGGGAGACCCCGGGGGTGTTGGCATGCCGGTGAGTGGGGAACAGATGTGGGAAGGGGCCTGGTGCCGGGTGAGGGGGGAGCGGCGACAGGTGGACGACCCGCAGGAGGTGGGGGGAGCGGGAAGTCGAGCGTTCTCCAGAAAGGCAAGTCCTGGACTCGTGTCCGCAGGGTCCACCTGGTGCTTCTGGGGAACCCGGCCCAAGAGGGCCCCCCGGCAAGAGGGTGAGTGGCGAGTGTCCAGCTGCAGCCTTGTCCCCCGCACCCCACTGCCCTGCCCCCCCACCCCAAGTCTCCGCATGCACCTCAGCCCCCTCCGCCCCCTCCCCCCACCCGTCACACCAGCCCCTGCTCTTGTCTCTTCCCCAGGGTCCCCCCGGCCGCCTAGGACCTGAAGGCCGGGAAGGGGAGAAGGGTGCCAAGGTGAGCCTCAGGTTCGTGGGTGGGAGGGGCTGCGGCCCCCACTCCACCCTGCCTTGGGGTGCCGCCTGGGGCCAGGGGACCCTGGCTTCACTCCCCCTCAGGGTGCCGACTGTGTGACCCCGACTCTGTCCTCTCTTGTCCCTCGCAGGGACTGCCCGGCCCAGATGGGCCCCCAGGGAGAAGAGGCCCTATGGGGGCTCAGGGCCCCCCAGGGCGCGAGGGACCCGAGGGTCTGCGCGGGATCCCCGGCCCTGTGGTGAGTGGGATGAGACTGGGGTGGGGTTTCCCCTGGGCCTCTGGCAGGGCTGGGGACATGTCCACTGTGTCCGTCGTGTGTAGACCCTGGTTGTTCTGCCCTAGGGTGAGGCTGGCCTGCTGGGAGCCCCGGGACAGACGGGCCCACCCGGCCCCCTGGTAAGAGGGTCCACCCAGAGCCCCCACCCGCCTCTGCTGCACTCCCCTGTGCCCTCACCCGCATTGATGTCCATGCTGCTGACCACTGAGCATCTACCCAACCCTTTCCTGTTCGCCCTCCCTCCAGCCCCCTGCCCCTCCCTGGCAACCCCCCTGAAGTGGGACCCATGCCCTATCACCCCCAGCTGCAGGGGCTCACCCAGCCCTGTTCTCTGTCCAGGGTCCCCCTGGCCTTCCGGGACTGAAGGGAGAGGCCGGCCTCAAGGGGGAGAAGGTGAGTCCCCCCACTCCCGGCGCCTCCGGGGAGAAGCCCCCTGCCCCCCTCACGCCTTCTCCCCTCCAGGGCCACATTGGACTCATCGGCCTCATTGGCCCCCCCGGGGAGGCAGGCGAAAAGGGGGACCGAGGACTGCCCGGCGTGCAGGGCCCCCCCGGCCCCCTGGGAGAGCCTGTAAGCACCCCGCAGAAGGCAGTAGGGAGGGAGGGGTGCTGGGGGAAGGGTGGGGGAGTGTCGGGGCCTGTTACTTGGGGGGGGTGTGGGCCGGAGGGGCGGATTCCCCCAAGAATGACCCTCGTGTCCTCTCGCAGGGCACCCGTGGTCCCAAGGGCTCTCTGGGCTCCCCAGGCCCCCCCGGCATGGTGGTGAGTAGAAGGGATTGCGGGGCGGGGGCCGTGTGGTGGGCGAGTCAGCTGGACTCAGGTCCTCTGGTCTCCCCCGCAGGGCCCTCTGGGAGAGAAGGGCGCCAAGGGGTCCCCGGTGAGTACCGGCTGCGCCCCCAGTCCAGCCTGTCACTGTCTCCCTGGCCCAGGCTGCGGGGAGCCTGGCAGAAGCACTGAGATCCCTGCACATCAGAAAGGGGGATGCGGAGCCAGGCGCCACGGGCAGCTGCCCAGGTTCCATCCCCAGCACCCCATAGGGTCCCCCGAGCCCGCCAGGGGTGCTCTGTGAGCACTGAGCCGGGAGGAAGCCTGAGCAGCTGGGGGTAGCCCCAATGCATGTCAGACTTGATGCTGAGATCCGTGTGTGTGTGCATGTGTCTGTGTGTTTGTACGTGCATGTCTGTTTTCATGTGTGTGTCTCTACGTGTGCATCTCTGTGTATATGCGTGCCACATGTGTCCATGTATGCCTGCATAGCCTGTATATACACATATATGTGTCAGTGGAGGATTGTGTATGCATCTGTAGGTACATGTGTGTCTGCGCACATGTGTGCATGTTTGTCGACATTTGTCAGTATGGGGCTGTGTGCCACGTGTGTCTGTGTATGTCTGTGTGTATACGCATGTGTATACGTATGTGTTGTGTGGGTGTGTGCATGTGGGTCTGTGCATGTTTGTGTACATGCATATCGGCAGGAATGGGGTCTCACAATGTCCCCACACCCCCCAAATAATTTCTCTCCACAGGGAGAACTTGGACCCCGTGGAGACATGGGCCCCCCAGGGCCCCCAGGCCCCCCAGTGAGTTGCTCAGTGCTGTGCTGGACCGTCCCTCACCAGGGCCCCCAGACCCTGGGGCAGGGCAGGAGGGTCTGGGCTGGGCTGGTGTCGGGGCGGGCCTTGGGCTTGATTTTGGGTCACCCCACCCCGCATCACACTCAAGGGCTCTAATCCTGTCCCCCCATTTTCTTACCCTTTCTCACCCCCGCCTCACCCCTGCGTCTCCCCACTGGGTGCCCACACCCCAGGGTCCCCGGGCTGAGCTGCAGGGGCTGCTCCAGCGCCACCGCCGGGGGCTCCCCAGCCCGGAGGACGGCCTGGAGGAGGTGTTGGCCTCCGTGTCCTCGCTGAGCCAGGAGCTGGAGCGGCTGCGCCGGCCACCAGGCACGGCCGAGCACCCAGGCCTGGTGTGCAGCGAGCTCCAGCGGCACCACCCACAGCTGCCGGACGGTGAGGCGGCCCCCCAAGGGTAGGTGGGGGGGTCCCGGGGTCCCGCCCACTCACTCACTGGCCACACCCCCCAGGGGAGTACTGGATCGACCCCAATCAGGGCTGTGCCCGAGACGCGCTCAGGGTTTTCTGCAACTTCACTGCTGGAGGTCAGACCTGCCTCTATCCGGACAAGAAGTTTGAGATGGTGAGTACCTGGCTGGGGGCGTTGCCACCCCCCCGCCAGCACGCGGCCACTCCAGGCTTGTGACAGATCTGTGGGGCTGGTGCGCGGTGTGTGTTGTCAGCTCCCGCACACGCTGCCCCCAGCTCCCTTCTATTTTCTCGGGGTGTTGGCCGCACCTGGCAGTGCTCATGGGGTCAGTTTTGGTGCTGCACTCAAGGCTCACTCTTGGCGGTGCTTGGGGGACCCTGTGGGATGCTGGGAATCGAACCCAGGTCAGGTGCATGTATGGCCAACACCCTCCTCTCTGTGCCGTCGCTCTGGCCCCGCGGCTCCTGAGACAAGCCCTTCTACCCGAATAGCCGCATTTGGGTCCTGGACCCACTCTACTTACGTGAGGCCGGAGAGACAGTTCAGTGAGGAGGCGCTTGCCTCGCATGCAGCTGGTCCAGGTTTGATCCCCGGTACCCTGTAAGGTCCCTCAGACCCGCTAGGATTCAACCCTAAGCACTGCCATGTGTGTCCCCCAAACAAAATTAATAATGAGATTTGTCTGCAGGCCGCACATAGCTCAGGGATCACTCCTGGCCAGGCTTGGGGGACCCTCTCAGTTACCAGGGATGGAACCGGGATTGGCTGTGTGTGAAGCTGGAACCTCTAGTACTATCTCGCCACGCCCGAGGGCAAGAGGGGATGGTGGGTGGTGACAAGCTGGGAGAAGTGGCCCCCAGGGAGTTTGGTTACATTGCCATCTTGGCTTCACTGGGGACATCTGGGAGAACGTGAGGCCGGTAGCTCTTGGGAGCTGCCCCTCACAGGCTGAGAAGGAGCCAAGAGCCAGGGGCATTTACCCACCAACTCCGTCCGCCCATCACTGCTTGCAGAGTGTGTGCTGGATCGAACTTCTCCTGAAGCCCACAAGCACCCTGGGAGACCCAGACACCTCCAGTATCCAGCCTGGGATGACAAGGCCACAAGGGCTGGGTAGGGGCTGGGGAGGTAGCTCAGGAGGCGGGTCGCATGTCTTGAACGTGCAAAGACCGAGTTTTGGTCCATGGCACGACATGTTCCCCACACACAGGTATGGCTCTGGTGGCCCTCAGCACCTCAAGGCCCAGACAAGCAACTCTCACCAGGAGGAGCCCCCAAACCCTGAGCACTTCTTAGGAGGCTGAGCCCCCCCCAAAAAATGATGCTGGTAGGAGACACTCACAGTCTGTGTTCCACTGTGTTCCCAGGTGAAACTGGCCTCATGGTCCAGGGAGAAGCCGGGAAGCTGGTACAGCTCCTTCCGACGAGGGAAGAAGGTCAGTCACGGCATTGGGACGCAGGCGGGCCTGGAGGAGAGAGGCTGGCTCAGGGGAGAGGACGGGGGACCCACAGGCAAAGTGGGAGTTTGGGGGCTATGTGTGCTGGAAGGACCCAAGGCCCCCTCAGGACAAGGTGCAGCCTGAGGCCTGAGCAATGACTGGCAGAACAGGGACAAGTGTGCCAGCAGCAGGAACAGACTGCAGAAGCCTGGAGTCAAGAGAGGCTCAGCTGGATTTTTTTAAATTGTGCGTGTGTGTGTGTGTGTGTGTGTGTGTGTGTGTGAAGCAAGATCATTTTCTTTTTTCTTTTTCTTTTTGGGCTACACCTGCAATGCTCAGGGCTGATTTCTGGCTCTGCGTCCTGGAATTACTCCTGGCTGTGCTCAGGGGAACCCTATGGGATGCCGGGAATCGAACCCGGCTCTGCTGTGTGCAAGGCCAGCACCCTCCCCACCGTACCATCGCTGGGGTCCCAACAAGATAGTTTTTATAGGAACTTATTTAGAAAGGTTTAGAGAGAAGCACGTGCTGGGGAGAGAGCACAGGCGTCTCCAGAGGGAAAGGCTCAGCCGGGCTGCAGCGGTGTCCAGCGCTGGCCTTGCCCCCATCGCCCGGGGTTCGATCCCAGGCGTCTTAGCGTGTCCCCTGAGCCCCGCCAGGAGTGATCCCTGAGCACCGCCGGGTGTTCAAAAACAGAACCAAGTGCAAGCCAAGGAAGAGCCGAGGCTATCGGCTGCCCCTGGCGCCCGCTGACCCCCGACTCCTGCCCCTGAACCCGCAGTTCTCCTACGTGGACGCGGACGGCGCCCCGGTGAGCAGCGTGCAGCTGACCTTCCTGTCCCTGCTGAGCGCCGGCGCCCGGCAGACCTTCACCTACCTGTGCCAGAACTCGGCCGCCGGGCTGGACGCGGCCGCGGGGGGCCAGGGCCGCGCGCTGCGCTTCCGGGGGGCCGCTGGCCAGGAGCTGGGCCTCAACCAGCCGGCGGTGGCCGTGCTCCGGGTCCCCCAGGACGACTGCCAGGTCTGCGGAGTGGGAGGCGGGGGTGGGGAGGGGCGCGCTGGGATGGGGGCGCAGGGCGGGGGAGGGGGCTCCCCGCGCCTGCGCCCGTGCCCCTGACCCGCCCTGCCCGCACCCCGCAGTTCCGGAAGGGCCAGGCCAGGACCGTGCTGGAATTCAGCGCCGCCCAGGGACGCGTCCTGCCGCTGCTGGACGTGGCGGCCGCCGACTTCGGACAGCCCAACCAGAAGTTCGGCTTCCAGCTGGGGCCCGTCTGCTTCAGTAGCTGAGAACCTCGGGGTTCCGGGGACAGGGGGACAGACTGACGCCCCCACGGGGGCACTAATGGTGCTGAGGCCTCGAGCCACCCTATTTATCTTCTGCAACTGCCTCACAGTCAGACAAAAGGAATCTTCTTCCTTCTTCAGCCCTGGGGGACCCCCAAGCCCCTCGCCTCCTCTCCTGGGGGCCGCAGCGGAAGCGTAACTGGAAGTTTAGCACCCCTGCACCCCATACAAAGGACTTCCAGCTCAGAGCTGGCACAGGCCCCCCAAACCTGCCTCCCGCCCTGTCCCCCCAAAACTCTGGTGCTTCGGACCTCCTTGTTGACCACTGGATTCCCTCCTGTTCAGCCCGAGACAGCTTGACGGCTTCCCCTGACATTTGGGGGAGCAGGCGGGCAGGGGTCCCCGAGTGTAGGAACCAAAGTCGAACTCCAGAAGGAACTAGGGCCCCTGGCGGAGCTGTGTGGGCCCCCCACTGCCTCAGCCCCACTCCAGATGCTGCCCCACCCCTGCCTCCGACCCCCCTCCCCCAAATCACCCCACCAGATCAGAAGGTGTGGATCGGATGGGGTGGCGTGGGGGTTGGGAGGTGACCAGGATCCCAGTGGTGCTGCCTTCGTTCTCGGGGAATCCGTGTGCCAAGAGGAGGCCACCTCGGGTGGATTCGACTCGCTTACACCTGCCAAGGGCTGGAGGGGATGAGAGAGTCCAGCATCTTCCCGCCCTGCCCGCGCCCTGCTGGGCCTTGGGTCAGACAATAAACCGGTGAACTGTGTCCGGGTGTCCGTGCTGCCTGGGGCTCGCCCCACTCATTCTCTGAGTGGAGGGACACCCAGTGGGCAGTGCTCCAGAGCCAGCTGCCCAAGAGCAAACAGGGTGACACAGGAGAGGCTGTGCCTGGCCACAAGACCATCCCTCCAAACCAACCCAGTTCACAAGATCTCCAGACCCCACGAACCCACATTGCTGAGGGTGTGCCATTTTCCTTCCTGAGGGAGTTTTGGGTTTCCTGGACACATGAGAAGTCCCATGCCGTCTGTTCTCCGTGGAGGAGGGTGGCAGAGCCCAGATTCAACACTGGCATCTCCAGATGTCTGGGGTGAAGGTACCTGCCGTCAGAGGAACTGGGGGTAGGTTAAGAATTTTAATTAACACAGGAATAATGAGCCTAAGACCTGACAATTTCCTTCCCTGGAAATTCTAAATATACAACTTCTGCCGAGTATTATTTTTTCTTTTTGGGTCACACCCAGCCATTCTCAGGAGTTACTCCTGGTTCTGCACTCAGAAATTACTCCTGGCGATGCTTGGGGGACCATATGGGATGCCGGGGATTGAACCCAGGTCAGCTGCGTACAAGGCAAACGCCCTACCTGCTGTACTATCACTCCAGCCCCGATGATTTTGTGTGTGGGGGGGGGTCTTTCGTGTGAGCCCTTAGGGTTTTGGGGACCATTATGAGTACCTGGGATTGAATCCAGACCTTAGGAAGGGTTTCCTATTAGAGTCAACCCCACATTCTGAGGATGTCCCAACACACTTCTACAAGGAAGAGGGGCCATGGATACAGCAAGATATAGCTCAGACCCCCGAAGTTGAGGTGAGGGAATTTGCCATCAAGGGAATTGAAGCTATTTTGGTTTTATTTGGTTTGTTCATGGCTTGGGGGCCACAAACCCAGCAACGCTCAGGGGTTCTCCTGGCTCTGCACTGAGGAATCACTCCGGCATGACGGTGGGATTGTATGGAAAACCAAAGAAAGCACCAGGGTCCTGTGACTCCAAGGCAAGAGCCCTAACCGCTCTGCTCCTGCTGCAGTGGCCAAAGCGTTTTGCTTGATCCTTACTGACCCTATACTTAACATTGAGCAAAGAAAAGGGCTGGAAATCTTAAACGTGGGAAAAGTCGGGCCGTGGCAGTTCCAGTGAAACGCCACGAGGTGGTGCTGTGGGCGTTTCCGTCCCTCTCCAGGCCCGTTTCTCTAAGAATGTTCCACCCATGGGTTTGCTTCAACGTTAGGTGTGGACTAATTGAGAATCAAGCAAGCAGCTTCCACAGGTGCAGTGGTAGGAGAGCCGTGTGGGTGCTTGTCTTTCACTCGGGTAACCAGGATTTGATTCCTACCTTATGTGGGGTACATAGTTGAATCTCCTCGGGGGTGTTGAGTCAGTTACCCAAGCTTGGTCTCTGGACCACAAGGGGTGCAGAGGATTGAACCTGCCTGGCCTGGAGCGAGCAAGGCAAGGTCATTTTCTTTTATTTTTTGTTCTCTCCACTCGGATCAAGAAAACTTCTGAACCCACTTTGCTGTCTGTGACCAAGCCATTTAGAAATGGTTCTTGTTATGGGCAACCCACACCCCATCACCCACATTCTGAGGGTGCCCCAACCCTCTTCCAAGAGGAGGAGTGGGGCATGGAAGAAGATACAATTCAGAATCCCCCAAGTTGGATGAGGGAATTCGCCATCAAGGGACTGAGGCTGCTTTGTTTTTCTTTTCTTTTCATTTCATTGTGGGGGCTACACCCAGAGATGGTCAGCGGACACTCCTGGCTCTGCACTCGGGAATCCTGATGGGCTGGGACATCATATGGGGAGCCAAGGACGGATGACGGTCCTGTGAAGGCAAGGCAAGAGCCCTGCTCTCCTACCGCTGCACCGGCCAAAACTGCGTGCTTGATCCTTAATTACCCCATACCAAACATTGAAGCAAACCCAAGGGAGGAAATTTGTAGAGAAACCTTCCTAGGGAGCAACGGTAACGCCCCACAGCGCCATCTCGTGGCGTTTCGGTTGAACTGCTGCGGCCCGACTTTCCCACGCTTAAGATTTCCAGCCCTTGTCTTTGCTTCAGTTAGGTGTGAGGTAATTAAGGATCCAGCACGCCGCCTCGGGCTATGGATCGAATACTGAGCGGGGAAGGCGCTTGCCTTGTATGGGGCGATCCGGGTTCTATATCTGCACCCTATGCGCTCCCGGGAGCATTGTCAGGAGTGTTCCTGAGTGCAGGGGCAAGGGTAACCCCAAAATATTGTCGGGCGTGGCCCCCCGAAACACACACAAAGTCTTTCATGGAGGGTTCCTTCATGCTAAAATTGTGGATGCCGAGCTGATGCCACCTTCCTCCACGTAAAACCGCGAAGGTGTGCATCCGACCAGGACAGGAACCGTTTGCGAAAGGGGAGAGATTCTACTGCGGGCAAAGCACTTGCCATGCTGCTGGGTTCAATCCCGACACCCGGGTGGCCGCATGCGAGGCAGGCGCCCTCGGGGCTCGGCACCGCTGCACGCCTGAGGCGGCCTGCTTGATCCTCAGTGACCCGCGGGTTAACGTGGAAGCAAACCCAAAGGCTGCAAAATCCTGAGCGCAGGGAAGGCGGGCCACGGCTCTTCCGCCGACGCACCACGAGAGGGCGCTGTGGGGCGCTTCCGTCCCTCCCAGGGACGTTTCTCCAAGAAATGTCCACCCCCTCCAGACTTCCCTCCAGAACTCACTGCAGCCCCCAAGACCCTCAGGATTTCTGCAGGAAAAAAAAATTCTGTACAGAGCATCCAGATCCTCATCCCGCTCCATCGCCTACAGTACTGATTGGCTAAGCTAGTGGCTCTGGCTTCTTTATTTTGGGGTGTGGGCTGTGGGTGCCCGCAACACTTTTTGGGGCGGCTCAGGTGACACTATACAGTGCCTGAGATCGAACCCAGGGTGAGCACAGAAGACGACTGTGCCTTCCCGCAGTGCGATCTCTGTAATCCAACCTGTTCTTACAGGCCTCCAGCCCCGTTCCCCACCCCCAGCACCCCATCTTTCTGACAGTGTATCTTCCTCCCTCCCTGAGAGAACTTTGGGGTTCCTATACAAATGAAAAGTCCCAGTTTCCTCTGTTCTCCGTGGAGGAGGGTGGCAGAGGCCAGATTCTCCTCCAACATCTCCAGAAGTTTGGGGTGAAGGTACCTGCCGTCAGAGAAACTGGGGGTGGGTTGCCAAGAATTTTATTTTTTATTTAATTAATTAATTTTGCTTTTTGGGTCACACCCGGCGATGCTCGGGGGTTACTCCTGGCTCATGCACTCAGGAATTACTCCTGGTGGTGCTGGGGGGGGGGGGGACCATATGGGATGCTGGGAATCGAACCTGGTTCGGCCGCATGCAAGGTAACCACCCTACCTGCTGTGCTATCACTCCAGCCCTCGAAGAACTTTATTTATCATGGTAATAATGAGCTTCAGCAGCCAATCTCCTTCCCTGGAAATTCTAAATACACCCATTCTGCTGAGGATTTTAATTTTATTTGGAGGTTTGGTGTGGACCTATGGGTTTCTGGGCACCATTAAGAATGCGTGGGATTGAATCTCGTCTGCCACAAGCAAGGCAAGTTTTAATTTTTTAAAAAATTAAAAATAAATAAATAAAAATCAAAAATTTAAATAACAATGTTATGTTCTCTCTCTCTCTCTCTGAACAAGGCAAGTTCTAAACCCGTTCTGCTAATTCTCTGGCTGTACTGCTTCATAAAAGTTTCCTGTTATTGTGCACCCCACAACCTGATACCCCATATTTATGAGGGTGCTGCCCTCCTGTTCTGTGAGAATGAGGTTGTGGAAGCAAGATTCAGTTCAGTACCCCACCTTAGGTGGCGTGCAAAGGAATCTGCCGGCAACGGATTGAGGCTGTTCTGATTTCTTTTCTTTTCATTCTATGTTTTTGGGGTCACAATTGACAGTGCTCAGGGGTGACTACTGGCTCTGTACTCAGGAATCACCTTGGCATGATTGGGGGTCTATATGGGATACCCGCGAAAGTACCCAAGTCTGCAGAACACAAGGCAAGACCCCTCGGGGCTCTTCTACTGCTGCACGCCCCAGGC
>JAOXYA010106990.1:0-10736 GCA_028565675.1 Sorex palustris | reverse complement strand
CCTCCACCAGTGCCCATTTTCCACCACCATGGATAATATCCCTCCCACCCCCATCCCCCCCATCCCACCCTGCCTCTATGGCAGGGCAATCCCTTGTGGAACGTGTGTTTTGTATGCAGGCGGCCTGCATCCAAGCTCCTGAGCACAGCTGGAAGTGACAGCCCCTCCCCCCCATACACACACAGATCCTGCCAGACATGGCCCCCAAACAAAGCTCAACAGAAGAATCAGCATCCCTAGCAGCCCATACCCTGGGCAGGCATATACCCCCTGGGGAGCCCATAGCCCCCCTGGCAGGCCCTGCCGTCCCCCCTCATACTCCCTAAACTTTGTTGCTTTCCCACATGTTCACTTTTTTTTTAACTTTTGCTTTAATTGAATCACTGAATCACAATGTTACAAAGATATAGATGATTGTTCACTAATCATCAGGGAAATGCAGATCAAAACAACAATGAGATATCATCTCACACCACAGAGACTGGCCCACGTCCAAAAGAACAAAAGCAACCGGTGTTGGCATGGATGTGGCGAGGGACGGCGCAGGAGAACGGGCAGCGGCCAGCATTACCTTGGGAATCTTTCTCTTCTTCCTGCCGTTCTGAGGGTCTCCGAGGTTAAAGAACGTGTCATCGGGGCTGCTGGGGGTGGACGGAGGGCTGGTTCTGGAGGGGGACACGGTTCCGTCCCGACTCGGCTTCCGAGTGTCCAGCAGCCTGAAGTTCCTCCTCTCGGAGTTTTGCCGGAAAAAAGCAGGTTTGGCCAACGATGGCTGTGAGGGAGGAGGAGAAGAGCCAGTCAAAGGGCCCAACGTGGGGGCTGGAGTGATAGCACAGCAGGTAGGGCGTTTGCGTTGCATGTGGCCGACCCGGGTTCGATTCCCAGCATCCCATATGATCCCCTGAGTACCCCCAGGAGTAAATTCTGAGTGCAGAACCAGGAGTAACTCCTGTGCATTGCTGGGTGTTACCCAAAAAGAAAAAAAAAAACTAGTCCTAATAACAATGATGATGAGACTCATAATGACAAGACATTGAAATGACACAGGGCCAAGAGACAGTACAGTGGTGAGGGCAGTTACTTGTACACGGCCAACCTGCGTTTAATCCCCAGTACCACATGTGGTGCCCTGAGTACCACCAAGAGTGACCCCTACGCACAGAGCTAGGAGTAAGCCCTGAGCACAGCCAGGTGTGCCCCCCCCGCCCCCAAACCACAAACAAGACAAAAAAGATGGAGTCCCACAGACGTTATAACAATTGTTCTTTGGAAAGAAATCAGTGTTACAGGGAAGTGCTCATGATAAATATAAATGCAGACAAGTTACCTATATAATATGACTCAGAATCCATACATCTATTTGGGGGGAGGGCTCTGAAGCAGTGACCACAGGGTGGGTGGAGGGCACTGCCTGGGGGCATTCCTGGCAATACTCACCAACCAGGCCTGTGGGGCAGCACCAGGCCCAGAGCTGCAGGGCTGCTCAGAGCCTGCTGTGTGTGGGGTCACCCCAGTGGAGGTCACTAGTGCTGGGGATTAAACCCAGGTTGGGGACATGCATGCATGCACCCTAACCTCTATACTCTCTCCAGGCCCCCAAATACTTTTAAATGTGTACACACACACACACACACACACACACACCTACAGAGACAGTATAGAAGGAAATAAGCCCAATGTTAGCAGTGGCTATGTGCAGAGACAGCAGGGTTGAGATTACGTAAAATTCTGTTGCCTGGGTTTCCCCTTCCCCCCGCGGAGGGGGGGGTCGTGGAAGGTAGCACCCAGTGCCTACCCCCCACCCCCCACCCCGGTGGTGCTCAGGGGAACATGTGGATGTGGTACAGGGTTAGAATCTGGGCCCCCTACATGCAGAGTGAGCCCACTGAACCATCTCTCGACCTTCTACAGTATTTTCCATTTTGTTTGTTTTGGGTTTGGGGCCACACCCAGCAGTGTTTAGGGCAGGGCACACCTGGCTCTGCTCAGGGATCACTCCTGGGAGGCTCAGGGGGCCATATCGGGTGTAGCAGATTGAATCTGGGGTGATCATGTACAAGGCAAATACCTTACCTGTAGTCTTACAGTCTTGTTCCCACAATTTTTAAAAATACATTACACACATACACACACATGTAACAACAATCTATTACAGATAGGAAAATACATCTGAGCCATACAGAAAAAGGGAAGTCCTCAACAATGTATGCAATTCAGTTTCTTCACTATTCTTTTTGTTGTTGTTTATCTGGAGGCACACCCAGCAGTGCTCAAGGCTTACTCATGGCTCCGTGCTCAGGAATCACTCTTGGAGGGGCTTGGGGTACCATATGGGGTGCCAGGTATCAAACCTGGGTTGGCCATGTGCAAAGCAAGCACCCTCCCTGCTGTTCTACTTCTCCAGCCTCTCTTCACTATTTTTAATGTTTTTGGCAATGAAAATTTCTATTTCAAAGTAGATCTTTTTATTTTTTAAAGAAGCAACTTGAAAGCATAATTCTGAGAATTCCACAAACATGAGATCAGCACTTATGCCGGTAGTAGTGGCCTTGGTGGCTGTCCAGTTTTCACTGATTCATCCTCCCAGGTACCCGGTGGCCAGGCGGGCACCGTCCTCCGTCCTCACTCACCAGGAGACGAGGAGGCCAGAGCCACACAGCCAGGATGTGGCTTGGAAAGGCTGGGTTTGTTTTTTGTTGTTGTTGTTGGGGAGAGTCACCCCCAGCAATGCTCAGGGGTTACTCCTTACTCTGCACTCAAAAACTACTCCTTGAGGTGCTCAGAGAACTACATGGGATGTGGGGATCGAACCCAGTCGGCCGTGTGCCAAGAAACATTGTGCTCCCCGCTGCACTCTCGCTCCGGCCTGGCCTGGGCAAGTTTTGTTTCCCACCACATCCCACACTGCTCAAGGATAACTCCCAGCCATTTGCTCAGGGGTTGCTTCCGGCAGTGCTCAAGGGCTAGAAGCAGTGTGGGGCAGGGGGCCCGGCCTCCCGCATGGGAACATGCGCTCAGAGCCCCCCCCACCCCAAGATTGGAAAGGAGGCTGCTGGGCCCGGGGCCTGCACATCTGGCCAGTGCTCCCCTCCCATGCTGAGGCTCTGTGATCTCAGATGTGGGGGTGCGAGGAGGCGGGACGGCTCAGCAGCCTGACACTAGCAGGGGTCACTGTCCCCTCTCTGGGCCGCACCCCGGAGTCACCCACGGCCGAGGCTTCTGTGGTATGGAAATGTGTTCCTCTGGGTCTGTGCGCACGTGATGTGTGACGGTGTCACGTGTGCGACTCCACGGCTCTGCGTGAAGCTGTATGTGTCTGTGCCTGACATGCGTGTGACTATGTATGTGTCTCATGTATTTGAACACAAGTCTGTGTGTATCTCCGTGACTTTGTGTGTGTCTGGTGTGTGTGTACATAAACATGACTTTGTGTGTATCTGGTATATCTGTAAACTGTCCACATGCCTGGTGTGTCCATGTGTGACTGTATATGAGCCTGATGTGTGTAAGACAGTGCATGTTCCTAATATGCGTGTGACTATGTAGGTATCTGACATAGATGTGTGACTGTACATGTGCCTGAAATGTGTAGATGTCTGAAATATATGTGTGTGACTGTGTGCATGTGATTGATGTGTGACTGTCATATGTCTGACGTGTGTGACAGTGCATGTGCCTGGCGTGTGTGTGTATGAACATGAGTCTTTGTGTGTCTGATGTGTGTGACTGTGCGTGTTGTGGTGTATGTGTATAACTGTGTATGTGCCTGGTGTGTGTACATATGTGACTGTATGTGCCTGGTAGTATGTAGGTATCTGACATGTGTGTGACGGTGCAGGTATCTAACATATGCGTGTGTGACTGTACATGTGCCTGACAGGTGTAAGACACTACATGTTTCTGTCATGCATGTGACTATGCAGGTGTCTGACATATATGTGTGTGACAGTGCATGTGCTTGACGTGTGTGATTGCATATGCCTGATGTGTGTGTGTGACCGTCATGTGTCTGACGGTACATGTGCCTGGCGTGTGTGCCGCGTGAGTCTCTGGCCCGGCAGCCGCCCCTCTGTGCCCAGCCCTCTGCTCTCACCAGTGACCCTCTGCTAAGTGCTCCTGCCGTTCTGTGGCTGGTAGAGGAGGACCCGAGGCTTGGCAGTGGCGAGTCCTGGGCCCCAGATGCAGCCGGGATGGGGCAGACAGGGAGTGGGGTGGCTGCAGCTGGCCCAGAATGGGGGCACAGCCAGGCCCCGCGGTGGGAGGCCAGCCTCTGATGGCCACGGGTCCTGCTGCTCGGCAAAGGCCGGGGCGAGCCTGGGCCTGAGGGAGCCGCGCCGGATGCTGTGTGTTGTCTGGGTACTGGCCCGTGTCCTCCCGGGCAGGAAGAGGAAGCAGGGGCTGCGGGCTGACCTCTCGGGGGGCCGCAGAGCGCGGGCAGATGGTTCTCGGTGCTTCCCTCCCAGTGGTCAGTGGGGCAAGGGCAGGCAGTGTGTGAGGCCCTCTTGGGCCTCGGCCAGGCAAGTTCCCTGCAGGAAGCCAGCAGGAGGCATCCCGGGGCCGCGGGAAGAGGCTTGCTGGGGAGGTGAGAGCCGTCAGCGCACACCGTTCCCGAGGGCGCGCTTTCACCCGAGGAGAAAAGAGGGGGCGGCCCCTGGGGCTGGAACAAGTGAGGATAGCAGCTGGGACGAGGTCCCTGGGGCCGGGGCTCAGCTCTCTTGGACTGGTGAGGTGCCCCCCGGCCCTCCGAGGCGCCCCCTGCATGCCTGACCTGGTCTGGAGCCCTCAGAGGCAATGTCTAAGCCCAGCCAAGGCGTTAGACCAACACTGGCTGCACTTCTGGTTGGCGTTTACTGAGTCGCATAACCTACTTAGGAGAGGCACCAAGAAACACAATGTGGCCGACTCTGGGATGACTCTGGGCTTGGGGTCCTGAGCTCCCCAAACAGCGGGAAGCCTCCAGCCTGGGAATCAGCTGGCATCCAACCGGAGCGGAACCCTCAAGTCTGTCAGTGAGAGGGGACCAAGTTCAAAGCCCCGTTGTTCCAGGGCCAACCGTCTATGCTGTCTGGCCTCAAGAAACTGACCATCTAGCTAGGAAAACGGTACCCAGAAATGATTCAGAATTTGTCCCCAAAGGGAGGAGTAAGGTAGGAGCGCCAGGTGCGGTCAGTCGACTGGGGGTGACAGGCAAGGGGGGGATCAAGTTTTGGGGCTGGCACAGCCTGGAAGCTTCCAGAAGGAAGAGTGATGGGGAATGGAGGTCCAGGCAAGGTCAGGGCAGAGGGATGAGGTGGACAAATCGGGACACGTGTTTCCTCCTTGGCCTGCTGCTGTTTTGTGCAAGCTGGGAGTTTTCACATTTTTTAAATGTCACTCCTCCAAAATTTTTTTTTCTTTTCATGACACATAAACCTTGCAGGAAATGTACATTTCTGTGCCACGAGATAAAGTGTGATCTGTTGACACAGAGCCACAACCCTGATGGACAGACACTATTCCCAGCGGCTCTGAGCTAGCTAGGCAGATTTGCAGAGAATAAATAGTCACTCGTTGGCCGGGACAAGTTTCTGCTCCTGGGCCTGCAGTACGTGCAGGAGAGCCGGCAAGCCTTGGCTGGTGGCAGCTCGGGTCTATGTATATATGGCCTGGGGAACTGAGCATCAATGATGAAGGCTCCTTAATGCCAAGGACTGCGACTCAGTCCCATAGGCAGTGACTTCCATACTCACATGTGCGAACACAGGTGTAATCTTTTCATGTATGTACATAGCATAAAAGTCCAAAATTTTTATTATTTTGGGTACTTTTTTTGGGGGAGGGTGCTACACCCAGCTGTGCCCAGGGCGGACTCCTGGCTCTGAGCTCAGGGGTCACTCCTGGTGGCGCTTAGGGGACCATATTGGGTGCTGGGATAAAAGTCAGGTCAGCCATGTGCATGCCAAGCGCCCTCCCCACTGCCTCATCTCTCCAGGCCCCTCCGAAATGGCTAAGGGCTATAGGACAATCTGTCCTCTTCCGCCCTGACTGCCAGACACTCGGAGTGCACGGGCCCCCTTCTTCCCAGACAGGCCGTACATACCAGCACACGCCAGCACATGCAGGCACACACACAGGTGCACTGACGCATTCCAGACACACAAACGCCGCTCGGCCACCTCCAGCAGAGCGCTTCTGCAGCCCACTGCAGGGTCTGTTTTGGGGTTGGGACATACTTCCGGCCAGCTGCAGGGACGCTTCCGTACTCACCCAGCTTGGGGACGTGGCTCACCCAGGAGCACAAAGGAACTGTCGAACACTCAGCTGAGCAGACGCCAAGCAGAGAGTGGGCAGGCTGCTGGAGGCAGCTCCGAGAGCTGGGCATGGTGCTGGGGGCACCCTCCCCACCCCCGGGGGGTTCATACCTTGGTGGCTGTGTCAGGGATGGAGGAGGTGGGTGAGCTTGGGAAGTTCAGGACACATTTCTTCCCCAGGCAGCGTCCGTGCAGCTCCACGTCCTCGTAGGGGTTCTCCTTCATGGGCGGGTCTGCGGCCAAAGGCAGCGGGATCAGAGAGGACCAAGGGTGCGGTCCTTTCCCGGGTGCCCCAAGAAGCTGGCTTCTGCTCCGGGGACACCTGTGACCCGCCCCCCCCCCCAGCTCTCCGTCCAACCTCCTCTTTGCGAGGACAGACCTTGATCTTCACTGGGGTAGCCCCCAAGGATCCCACTCTCAGACCAGAAATTCAGTCCCCTCTCATTCCGGAGAAGATCAATCACACGGTTCCCAACTGCGGCCTGCGAGTCTGTTCTGGAAGCCTAACCCAACCCCCTTCTCTACTGCAGGGGTGCCCTTGTCTCAGTGGGGAATGGGGCATGACACAGTTCTAGTCCCAGGAAATTATCCAGTCTTGTCTGGGCCTGGAGGATGCAGTTCCTCCTCCTTGACTGGAAGGGGCCATCAGGAAGCTGAGGGCAGCGGTGGGGATAGTGCTGGCCTTGCACACAGCCTGCCCCAGCCTGATCCCCGGCACCTGGATCACAGAGGTGCCCCCTGAGCAGATTCTGAAATAGCCCCCAGGCACCCTGAACCCAAGCCAGCTCTGGCTGGAACCTCCCCCTTCCCCCTCTTCCTCTCCACGAGAGCCTCTGCCTGCTATGCTCAACAGGGACATTCGGGGGCAGCTGTGGGTGAACCTGCCCCATCACCTCTGAGCACAGCCATGCGCGGCTTCTGCCCCCGACCAGGTACTTCTCGAACCTCCAATCCTGGGCTCACGCCTCACCCAGCCTCACCCAGCCCGCGGTGTGTATGAAAGATTAACAAACTCCCCCCATCTCTTTATTTACTGGTGCTTGGGAGGTCTTGGGCCCACCATGTGGTGGGGGAGAGGGGTGTCTCAAACCGTGCTCTCTCCCCTAACCCCTGGTTTAAGGCAAACAGACTCTAAATCTAAGATTCCAAATCTGCAATCTGACAGCTGGGGATTTTCTGTTTGTTTGAAGTTTGGGGGTCACACCCGGTGGTGCTCAGGGCTGACTCCCAGCTCTGCACTCAGGGATCACTCCCCGCGGGGCTTAGAGACCATATGGGATGCCCGGGATTGAACCTGAGTCGGCTGCATTCAAGGCAAGCTCCCTAGACTACTGCCCGGGTCCCTGCGAGACTTCCTGAGAGCTGAGCCAACCTTCCTTTAGTTACGGCTGACATCTGCTCAGTGAGAACTCCGTGTGGCGCCTGTACCCTGCGGCCTGGTAAGGAGCCTACTGGCCTTCCGCTTCCTACACTCGGGGATCCCTACCATTCCCCGGGTCTGGAATCAGGTCCGGGAGGCTGCTCTTTCTCCATTCCCCTCCCAGCCTGGCCAGGCAGTGACCCCCGCCCTCAGCACACGGAGGGGATGGCGAGGAAAGGCATCTGGGCAGTTGGCTGGCGGCAGAGCCAAGGCGCAGGTCCCGACGCTGGGACTGGTGCCACGGGGCCACGCTGCCTGCCAGCCCTTCACTGCCAGCCCCTCCCCCTCCCGCCCCCACCCCCCTCTCAGTCCCTTCTGCATCCCACCATGGGTGGGTCTCGCTTCACCCACCTGCCCACTTAGTCCACGCATGCGTGCGTGCATAGGTGCGTGCACGCATAGGTGGGTGCGTGTATGCGTGCATACGTGCATGCCTGTGCGTGCGTGCATGCGTGTGCTGAGTGGCTAACCCGGTTCCTGCTCCTCGTCCCCGCTACCCCCACCCCTGACGCCCGCTCGCGCTCACCCAGGATGTCCTCGTAAACGTTCTCCTCCGATAAAGTGCGTGTAAGGCCCAGCTTGGTCTGCGCGTACCAGTCCACCCCGCCGCTCTCCGAGGACGACTGCAGCAGATCTTCGAACTCGTAGGACTTCCTGCGCAGGGGAGAGGCGAGGAGAAAGGGACCCGGCGCTCAGCCAAACAGCTCGAACCCGAGGGCAGACAGACGATCCCCGCTCCCCGCGGTCACCTCTCCCCCACACCAACTTCCGTTATGGAATCACCTCTAGGTTTTGTAAAATGGGGAGAAAAATCCTGAGAGATGAGACATAGATTTTATTTATTTTCATTTCGGTGCCACACCCAGGGATGCTCAGGGGCTGCCTTGGCTCTGTGCCCCGGAAGTGAGGAAGGAAAGGGGAGGACTCACTTCTCACTCCCGGTTAAACCCCACCTGGATGTACCTTGATTTGCAAGAACGTCTATGCTCGGGGGCTGAGCACAGCAGGTAGGGCATTTGCCTTGCACTCAGTCGACCTGGGTTCGATTCCCAGCATCCCATACAGTCCCCTGAGCACCGCCAGGAGTAATTTCTGAGTTCAGAGCCAGGAGTAACCCCTGTACATTGCGGCTGTGACCCAAAAAAAGCAGAAAAAAAAAAAAGAATGTCTATGCTCTGGGACCGGATAGTACAGTGGGTAGGGCATTGACCCAGGTTCAATCCAGGGCACCACCTACGCTGTTCCCTGAGTGATGCCAGGAGTGATCCCAGACGGCAGAGCCGGGAGCAAGCCCCAAGTCCTGCAGGGTGTGGCAAGAAACCAAAACAAACCGGGAAAGAATGTTTATGCTCTTACAGCAAGTGAAGCCGGTTCCGGTGTCCACCTGAGGGGCAGGCGGCTGTGGGGGAACAGAGCCCAGCGGGAAGGAGAGAGTCTGCAAAGCTCCCACGCCCAGGGCTGCTCTGACTCTCCCATTTCCCGGTGACCCCAGCGCACATGTGGATGGACAGAAGGTGGTGAGTGGCCACAAGCGGCCTGGCCCCTGCCCAGAACGAAACCTGAGTCTGGGCCAGCCAGCCCTTCCCAGCCCAGAGTGTCCCCTAACAGGACGCTCTAACAATGCACAGGACTGGCCCCGCTGCTGGTTCCAATGAGACGTCTCCCATCCCCTCTCCAACTCTCTCTCTCTCTCTCTCTCTCTCACACAACACACACACACACTCCACACATGCTTCCCAATTCCTTTGTTTTTGGTCGGAGGGGCGAGGGGCACACCAGGCTGTGCTCAGAGCTTACTCCGAGGTGCTTGGGGGTCCAGATGCTGTTCTTGGGGGTCTCAAGCCGGGGTGTGCAGTGTGCACGCAGGCCCTCAACAGCCTGTTCCATCCCTCCGGCCCTGCCAACATGATTCCCGTGACTCTCTGAACATCTCGGACGCTGTCAGGTGGGGCACGATGAGAAATCCAAACATCCGGCTGTCCCCCGTTCCCGCCTCTCTCCTGCTCCTTCTCCGGGGGGACCCTCGACTCCCACTCTCCGTCACAGCCCTGCCCATGTCTCCCCTGCAGCACACATGGGACGCTCCCTGCATGGGACTGAAGTGAGCTCATAGACCCCCACCCCCAAATTAACCAGGGCCTTGTGGGTGGGCCTGGCTGGGGTCCGGCCCTCCCTTCCTCCTTGTCTGGTGTCAGGATGGTCCTGGCCTCAAGAGTCCCAGCTTCTCTCTTGAGTTTTGTCCCCACGTGTCTAGCACAGGGAAACGGTCCTTCCCCCCATGAGCAAACACCCTACAGCCCCCAGGGAAGCGGCTCCCGGATGGTTCCTAGCTGACAGGTCCCGGAGGCTTTGTTGTAATATCAGACACATGGCCCCCCACTCTCCGAGACCCCCAAATTACAGAAAGCCAGACTAAGCCAGCCGTGCTCCAAGCGTCCTCTGTGGGCAGGCTGGATAAGGAACTGTTGCTTGAATCTGGGAGGAAATAAGGAAGAGGACGTGGTGACAGAGACCTTTAGAGTAATTTAGACCCCCACCCCAAGACTTGCATACTCGCATCTTATTTCACTTCATTTCCCTGCTTATTCGTCATTGTACTTCCACAGTGGTATTGATCTAAGGGTTGGAGCCGCACATATGCACGGCCCTCCCAGGGGGCTCAGAAAGCCCTGTGAAAAGCAAAATGCTCACTTACAAGCCCACTCATTACACTGCAGGTTTCATAAACTGCTGCTCCATTTTTTTTTTAATTTTCCTTTTGGGGTCACACCCAGAAGTGCTCAGGGGTTCCTCCTGGCTCTGCACTCAGGAATCAGTCCTGGTGGTGCTCCGAGGACCACATGGGAGGGCAGGTATTGAACCCGGGACGGCTGCATACAAGGCAAACACCCAACCCACTGTGCTATCACTCTGGCCACAACTGCTCCATTTTTTTTTTCTTTCTGGGTAACACCTGGCGATGCACAGGGGTTACTCCTGACTCTGCACTCAGGAGTTACTCCTGGCGGTGCTCAGGGGACCATATG
>JAOXYA010106980.1:0-10737 GCA_028565675.1 Sorex palustris | reverse complement strand
AGAATGACCTCCTTCATACCTGGCACTTAAAGATGTACAGCAAAATATAATCAGTGGTCCAAAGGCAACAACATGGGAGAACCATGCCATATAACTGAGATGGGGGATGAGATGGAAGGGAATTAAGGTTCTTAGGGGAGAGAGATGGTTACACTGGTAATGGATGTGGTGTTAGAATTATGTTGATAAGAAATCATTAAGAGTATTGTTAAGCCAAAAATTTGTAAATAAATAAAATAAAAATATTTATGGTTAATATACACACTGTAGTACATAATATATTTAAAATTATTGTAATAGAAAATAACTAGAAAAAACTTAAAATTTTCACTTTATCTTTCTTAGGTAAAAATTATACAATATGTCATACTTGTATGTCTATCATACATGTATGCATATTCTAAATTATTATAATAAATAACTCTATACCCACTACCCAATTTAAAACACTGAAATTTGCTACTGCTATTGCACTGACCTATCTATGTCTGTCATGTTAGAGCTTTCTGGATGAAAACCTACTCAAAAAAAAAAAACACTTAAAATTCTAGCTGATTGCATACTTGTTTTATCTGTTGCAGAGCTTTATCAAAGAGACATATATATTCATAAGAACATATTTTAATTTGTAAGTGTTTTAAACTTTATAAAAATGGTATAATTCTCTATGTAGTGTTTGTTCTAACAAGCTTTTATTTCTAGGGTTTCAGATAACATTTCATCCAGTATTCATGATTCCTACTGTAGTATGTACTTAATGTAGAAATTTTTTTGGCTGGAGATCAGGTCTACATAGCAGAGCGGGGGGCTATTGCAAGCTCTTTGCACAGCAGTGGCTCCTGGCAGGAACAGGGGGGATCCTAAGGAGCCAGAGATTGAATCCTGGTCTGCTTCATACAAAGCATACTTTTTTTTTTGCTTTTGGGTCACACCCAGTGATGCTCAGGGGTTTCTCCTGGCTCTGCACTCAGGAATTACTCCTGGAGATGCTTGGGGGACCATATGGGATGTTGGGAATTGAATCTGGGTCCGCCGTGTGCAAGACAAACACCCTACCCACTGTACTATCACACTGGTCTGTAAAGCATACTTTGAATGTATTCAACCTCTTGAAATATACCTCTAAACCTAGGATTAATATGTGTTTAATATTTTTTAATTGACTGACATTTGGAAAGTCCTATGAGTTTTCCATTCCTGTCATGCTATTTTCATTTTCTTGAACAGTTTTCTTGGCAAACCTGTTTTAAAATTTTCAGTAGGTTACATCTTTTAAAGTGCACTTCTAAATTTTAGTCAATGTAATATTCAATTTCACAAAAACGTTTGCAATTGTTTTCTAAATAGGAGTGCCATTTAATTTCCCAACTGGAAAACTACAGGCATGCTGAAAATATTTAGCCATTTTCAACCCATGATTATTATTCAATTTTTTATATTTTCTCTAACAGATTGAATACAAGACATTTTGCTGTAACACTAATGATGAGAATTTGCATTTCCCTTATTCATGAGAAAGGTTCAAATAGCCATGCATATGGGTCTTCCCATGAATAAAAGATAAACATATGCCTTTGGTTGTGGGGAGACAATAAAGAGAATGCAGTCAGTAAACTGGGAGACATTGCTGTTGCCTGCATTATAAGATCATCAAAACTTTTTTGTTTCCCTAAATGTGCAATTTAGGTCATTCTCTAAGGAAATGTATGATTCCAACATTTCAACAAGGAAATGATGTCTATATTTTTTTAAAAAAAGAACAAACTATATTTTTATTGGTCCTGGCATATGGTGGGCATTCTGGAAAGCTTTTCTGAATGAGCAATTGTACAAGATGTCCTAAGATGTGCAACTTCAATAGAATGTCTTCCGGCTGCCTCATGTACCAAAATGGAAACCATCTTCTCTACCCAAAACCTCCACCTCCTCTAGCCTCCTCCTTGTTCACTGTGACATCTGTCCCCTCCCACTTTATGAAAATTCAATACATCCTTGGCTCTGCTCTTCTGCTCGTGCCTTCATTCATAAACCAGAGTCTTGCTAATTTTACCTACTGATGCTCCTATAGCTCAGCGATTTTCAAAGTGTGGTCGCAGATCATGGAACGCCCCTGACCTGAGAGAGTATCCCTGAGGTAAAAATGATTTTGCAATTTTACTAGAAGTCTACTCCATTTTAGGGGGCAGGGTGAGGAGGCAGGCACATCTCAGGGTTTACTTACTCCTGGCTCTGTACTAAGGGAATACTCCAAGCTGTGCTTGGGAGACAATAGTAGGTGCCAGAGCTCAACCCTGGTGGGCTGCTTACAGGGAAAATGCCATGTCCATGGCACTTTTTCTCTTGTCCAAGAAGTGATTCCGTTTTATGCTATGTTTTGCTTTGCACTTTGTACAGAGTGAGCAAACTGTGACTACTCACACAAATCTGATGTTCCCCAAAGTCACCAGAGTCTTTATTCCCACTTATTGTGAAAGAAAACAAATTGAATATTTCCTTCTGGGGACCAGATGGTTAGTGCAGGAGGTAAAGGACTTCCTGTTTTGACCCCTGGCATCACATATAGCCCCCTGAGCACCACCAGAGTTTATTCCTAAACAGTAAAGGACTATCCTCTGCATGCACTGGATATGGCCGTAACCACTTCACAACACATGCAAATATCCTTCTGGAAGCAGTACAACTTATCAATTATATTAAATATAGACTAAAGACCATGCATTTATTTATTTAGATGCCTTGGCTCAAAAGAGAGTTCTTATACATCCAATCATGCACCCAACAACTGAGCTACATTCCAGTCCAAGAAAACTGTTTTTTAACATTTTGTTTGGTGAAATGGAAAGGATGCATAAAGTATTCCCTTGAGTAGTGGAAGATTGCTTACATTTGGAACTAAAAGGTAAATTTTTCCTTGGAACACCATTTTTACCTGAAAGAATAGCTGACAGGTAAACTATAGTCATTCAGACTTGGGAACACACCATACATTTTCTTGAAAATAAATAAAAGACATCTGTCACTACAAGATAAATAACAATATGTGATTCCCAGAAAAGAAAGTTCAGGCAAAGTCTAATAATTATGGCAATATTGGCAGGATAGTGTGATATAGCTGAATCTTATCACATTTGCTTCCATTCTAACAATTAAAATATGAGATTAGAAATAACTGACATTTACTAAATGCCAGGCACCCTTTATAAATTTATTTCTCAATTTATTTATTTACCTTGGTTTTGAGGCTACACTTCAATGAGTTTCTCAAAAATTAATCATTGTACTTAAAAGATATGGGGAGATTATGGACACATTCTACATAAGAAACAGATATAATCACTTTGTGTGATTTGGCAGTTTTAAGTATCTTAAATTTCCTAAGACCCTTTTTGTACCCATTGGACTATACTTCATCACAGAGTACTAATCTTCTTGACTTGACATTCTCAACATTAACAAACCAATTACCAGGAATTTCAACTACAGAACTCTGACCTGAAAATTACAGGAATTAACTTTTTAACAAGAAAAACCACTGTGATGCAATCACTATGCCATTTATACCTAAGAATTTGATTGCTAATTTAAAAGCTACTAATATGAAAGCCCAAATACCTGCCCATACTTTCTTGGATTACAGTTTTCAGTTAAGTGCTAGGGGTCTAGAACTTTAACAAGCTTAGGCAGGTTGTTCATATAACACCACATAGCAGTATCCTCCCTCTGTGCTCACTTTAAAACCCATCCATCACTATAACTTTTACCAAGCCAGGCAACATTTTTTTTCTAAAAGCCTACAAGAAATACAGCTAAATTTTCTAATCTATGTTAAAGAAAATCACAAAAGTCACCTAAGATGGAGGTAGATAGGGCAAGACAGTTAATCTAAGAATCCAAATTAGTTAATACACATTCCACCAATCTTAATACTATGCTCTTAATATTATCATAATGATGGATGCTCAACGTTTTAAATGCCACAGCTGTAAAATGGGAATTAAAAAGGCTCCTGGCTCATAAAATTACAATGACCTAAATGAATTTCGTCTGCCAGTTACTCAGGCTAGTATCTGACCTATGGTCACCTCTATATGCTTTTTTAAAATTAAAATAAAATGAGAAGGAGACGGTGATGTTGAGTTATGGAATGGAACACAAAGCACTGGCTGTACATTTCCAAATATTGAAGGGTGTCTCAGATATAGGTCTTGAAATATTTCTGACCTGTATTGACTATATTAATATTAACAAATAGTTGAGACGGAGAGGTTAATAGCTAATTACTCCTGGGACTCTACCAGTAGTGAAAAAGTAGAGATCACAGACCCTGAGGAACAAACTTTTTGGGTTTCAGTGACCATAGTGATTTTTCTTCTTCCCCCCAAGCAAAGTCAAAGTACACAGGGAGGCAAGCAACAACTGAGTCAGGGAAGTAGCAAGATTGGCTGCTGCCAGTCACAAGAACTAGGAAATGACGCTGTTTGACACTGTTGAAGGAACAGACCCTGGGAAAGAAACGATCAATTGTCTTGTCTGTCTTGAAAGTGCTCTATTATTCTTTCTTCATTTCTGACAGTGCAAACATAAATGTTGCATTTTCAAAATTAATTTGTAAACTCATTAAAAACTACAGCACAGATATTTCCACTCAATTTTCAATTTATTTCAATAGTCTCTATTTTTTTTCCCCAAAGATCATTGTTACTGTGAGTTGGCCACTCAGAGCTAAGTCAGTTCTAATGGTCATTCTGCATAGAATACTGATCACAATCCCAAAGCACATTAGAGTCTGCATGTTCTCCTCGAGAGTTTTAGTTTCATTTATAGCTTTATAAATGAAATTAAGGAATTAAAATAGAAGATGGATGATGAACTTAGTTAAAGGGCTCCAAGTCAGTGACATAGGTATTTTTAATTTGATGAAACCCATGCAAAGTTAGGTACAAAAGGCCTGTCTGGGAACTGGGATCATTTGCTGGCAAAATAACAAAAGAAAAAGGTCAATGCAACCAAATTACATATGGGCATTGGAGGTGTCCTGCCCACATCCCTTAGTGCAGACCAAGCTCATATAAGTCTAACTCTATAGCTCTATGTAAAAGTAATTTCATAGTTTGGACAATTTCATGGTTACCAGAGCCTGCAATAGTAGGAAATCCTTGTATACCAAGAAGTAGCCCTCACCTTGACTAACGGAAAGAGTGAATATACACCCTGGGTGACTTCTACCAGGTTTTAATGTCTCTAAAATGCAAGGCATAGGTACTACCTCTCAGAGAACCCCAGAGACTGGGCTCAAGCAGCCCTCCACAGCAGTTTGTTTGAGAATGAATCCTCAATACTATGGATTCTTTTTTTCTTTTCTCATGTCTCATTCCTTACAATGGTTTACAGGCACTACCTTTCTGAAAACTCCTCGCACAGAAGTCTTTGTTTCGGGGCCTCTCCCTGTGGGGGAAACAAGAATACAGGGAAATCGAAATGTTCTGCCGAATTTGAAGCCAGCTTGCCTCCTTTATGCTTGTACTTCAAGAGCAAAATCAATTTCTATGTATCTACCCAACAAAAACCACGTCTTAATTTTTCATAAACTGTGGTAACAACTTCTATGAAGACTACTCACCATTTTTGGGTACACAGGAAAACTTAATTAGATGCAAGGAAGCCAAGAAATCAATTAGTGTGAATAGGTTATTTTGCTCCAGTTGCCTGCTGTTTTGCACTACATGTTAAAATATCACAAAAGACAAATCAAATGATCTTTGAGAAATTTATGACTGTTGCTATTTGACTCTATCAGGCACTGCCATTCACCCACCAGTTACTTTTAAGCAGTTGGGAAACATTGTCAGAACACTGCAGCCTAATGCCTGAGTTGTTCTTTTTTTCTTTCTTCCCTCTCTCTTTTTGACGGGATGGGGTGGAGGGCACAGTCAGCTGTGCTTATTCTGGGCTCTGCACTCAGGAATAACCCTGGGAAGAAGACGGTATGCTCAGGAGACCATCTGTGGCACAAGGAATCAAACCTGGGCCCAACTTGTACAGGGGAAGCATCCCGCCTGCTGTACTCTGGCCCCAACAGCCCAATGATTGGAAGTCATCTTAGTCTGGAAGAGAAACTGACAGCAGACAACTGTTTCTTAGAGTCAAGGGACTTTTATAAATACTTGGGTGTCAGGGGAAATGGACAGTCCTCTTGAGATGAACCACAGTTAATGTTCATTTATTCCCATGATAAACCCTATTTATACTCTTATCTTTCTTCGCATAAGATGAACTTTATGGAAAGGAAACAAGACTTTGGGGGCCCAAGCTATCGCAGCTCTGAGAAAATTATTTAACATGTCTGTGCCTCACTTTCCTTGCCTGTAGAATGAAAATCACAGATCACAATTTTCTCATAGAACTGTGATGAGGATAAAGGGATTAATCCATTTCTACTCGCAGAATGATCGGGAAAGAAGCACCTTGAGCACCCTGGTCAGGGCAGTGGGAGAGAACTGGAATACCCAAACCAAGTTCACCAAACCAGACACTGCTTTTTACATTTGTTTTGTCTTTATGTGTTTTATTTGCATCACACCCAGTGGTGCTCCATGCTTATTCTTGGAATTATTCTTACATTCTTACAATTCTTACATTCAGGGATCCCTCTTGGAAGTGCACTGGAAAACTTATGACCTGCTGGCGATCCAACAAGGCAAACACCTTAAAACCTATACTATCTCTCCGGTCTTGGGGGTTATGATTTAATAAGAACCTCAGAGGATCTAGTTTGTACATTAAAATCTAGAAATAACTGAATCAACACACATTAGCGGCTTAACCCAGAGCACGGTAGGCTGAAATTTCCTGGTGAATAAGGAAACACTTTCTAGGGGAAGTCTAAAGCAATCTTCAAGAATCGGGTAAATGTTTTGATATGACCATTCTTGGCATGACACAGGCCATAGTCATCCTATGTCAACATCAATTCCATCGTTACTTTAATTTATGTCTTTCTCATGTTGGTGTCATAGACTTTATTTCCCAGAAGAAGACCCTGAGGGGAAAGTATACAAACATGTGATTTATGAACAGAGCTCAAAAGAAGAAGCAAGAGAAAGAAACTCTGCAAGTTCTAACCTCAGGGAAGGAACTCAGGAGCATAAATTACAGCTGTATTTCCTGCCTTGAGACAAGGGAGTTGGACATTCACAAGCGCATTACCGCCAATCACTGACTACACACATCACGATGAGGAAAGTAGCTGATGGGCTCTCTGATCAAGGAGGGAACAAGAAGAGTGAGATGAGAACCAAAGCAAAGAAGCAGGGCCAGGAGGCCTAATGAACATTTATTCACTTAAGATGAAGACCACAATAGTCTCACCTGGTCCAGTAAACCTCAGCACACACACTGCTATTCAGTAAAAAAAAAAAAAAAATCTGGTGAACCTACTACGTGTCATGCACTCTTTTTTGAAGCTAGCAATGAAGCCCTGATGAAAGAGCTTGTGAAACCTAAAGAAGTTACAGATAATGCATGATAAGCAAATAAGCATATCCTGTATTGCCAGATAATATCAAATGCTTTGGTTATATAAAACAGAGCAACAGAAAAGGCTGACTTCGAACAGGTGGGGAAGTTAAAGTGAGTAACTGGAGTTGGTGATTCAATACATCCCAACCCCTCAGGCCCCCTTCACCAGGTTGGTCTATACATTACTGTCATTGCCTAACACATGCCACTGCCTTGGCAGTGGAGTACCACTTTGGCTGGAGGCAGTTGGAAGGATCTGCATCCAGGCCAGGGCAGAAAAAGCACAGGTAGTTGGGATTGTAAGCATACATATTTGGTGTGCTTTTTATTTAAGAGATCCCTATAGGTATAAGCAGAGGCAAAATCTTGGAGGATCCATCCTTACTTACCTTCTATCCCTCCCTCTACTGCTTCTCTCACTCTTTCCCCTGAGTGTACTACCTCAAGAAATATGTTACATGAGAAGAATCCCATTTAAGGCTCTGCCCTGAGCGCACCTAATTAAAAGGATAATTTATCTTCTCTCTAGAGTTTTCACTCCTTCCAGCTTTCCAGAACCTGAGTCCCGGATCTCTTGAGGAGTCATTTCTCCTTCCTTTGTAGACCCTGAAGGAGAAGAACTAGGATAACTAAAGGTTGTATTTCTATTTCTATATGCAATGGTCTCCCAATGGGAGTGCAAGGAAGAAGAATAGGCCAAGTACACAGATTTCAAGATCTGCCAAGAATCCTCAGCATGCTGGAATAAAGGGTTCCCCTGCTGTCCAGCGTCCTGGCAGCTAGCCTGGATCATGGGGAGCCATACAATAGAGAGTTGCATCTGCAAAAGAGAAATCCTGCAGTTTATTGAGCACTTAATAAGCTGCTGCCAACTACAGGCATCTAAACTGTCAAAGCCAGCAGATACCTTCCTCCTCTTCTCAAAAAATGACAGATAAAATCTGTCATAATGGTGACATCAGTAAAGACCACCTAAGCACTCAATGTGCAAGTTTCACTAGTCACACATCATTTTAAACTGCTCACAGCACCTTAGATTTCTGCAGCACTAGGAAAGCAAAGATTGTGGTTCCATGTAAATGCTGTAAGTTCTTGGAGCAATTATAAGTCTGTGCAAGTGCCACTGAGGTGATGAACAAGTCAAAAGAGTCCATGCTGATGTTTTGTATATCCATCAGGCAGATGCTATGATTCTGCAGGCTTAATGATTACACCTTGTAGAAATGAATGCCATCTTCAGGCCTGAGACCCTGGGATAGCCATTCATTCACACGTGTTTGACATCATGGTTTTACTGTGTGAAAAATAAAGACTGAGCCTTGGGTGTGGGATTTACACAGGTACCAGGCTCTCGTGTGAAAAGATTAAAGGCTTGGGGGCCCGAGTGATAGTACGCGGGGCAGGGTGTTTGCCTTGCATATGGTGGACCCGGTTCAGTCCTTGGCATCCCATAGGGTCCCTCAAGCACCGCCAGAAATAATTCCTGAGTGCAAAGCCAGGAGTAACCCCTGAGCATTGCTGGGTGTGACCCCCCCCCAAAAAAGGGCAAAAATTAAATAAAGAATGTTAAAAAAATAGATTAAAGGCATAAATCTCCCCCAAGTCAAGGAATGGGTTAAATTTTAAATGATTCCCTGAGTGTTGGGGTAAAATCCCAAATAATAATGGTGGAGGCTGGAGCAATAGCACAGCGGGTAGGGACACGCAGCCGACCTAGGTTCGATTCCCAGCATCCCATATGGTCCCCCAAGCACCGCCAGGAGTAATTCCTGAGTGCATGAACCAGGAGTAACTCCTGTGCATCGCCGGGTGTGACCCAAAAAGCAAAAAAATAAAAAAATAAAAAAAAGTTGAGTTTCAAATAGCTACATTGAAAGGGTGGGAGCAGGGAATATGTATTTCTGATGAGGTCAGAGTGGTGACTTCTTATTGTGACAATATGGTTCAGGAGTTGGCAACTGTGGTGACTTTCCAAATCAGTAAGGTGGGAGCATAGGAGTTTACTAGAGCCAGTGGCTGTTTCCCTGGCCTGGTTCTTCATTTCTGCACCTCCCATCTGGAGTCAGATTATTCATCCCAACAACAAGTCCTTAGGCGAATATAAGAACTTTTTATATTCCCTTTTTCTCTAGAATAAACCCTGAGAAAGGGAACCCAAATACTGAGAAACTTGTATGTGAAGCAAAACGTTCTGATACATCTAATCTTTTTTTTTTTTACACCAGACTGTGCTCAGGGGCCACTCCTGGAGGGACCCTGTGGGTTGGCTGGGAATCAAACCCAGGTCCGGTGGATGCAAGGCAGGTGCCTTCCTCGCTGTACTGGCATTCAGCCTCTGCATGAGTCTGATGGCTGCCGTGCATGGCGTGTTGTGATCAATATCATAGATATTGTTAATAATAGATATTGTTAATACTATTGTTAGTATTGACACTATCAGTATCATGGATGTTGTTAAAATCGTGGGTGTTGTTAATATCATGAGCACTGTTAATATCACTTTGGGGACTCCTCTTCTAGCTCCCAATTCCTTGCGTACGAGCTGCGCAGGGCATCTGTGCACATCAGCACCCAAACTGGCAGCAGCACGGGACCGCCCAGGCGGGAGCGGCCCTTGGAAGTTCGCGGGGTTGGCACCTGGCAGAAGCCGGGACGACGGCCGGAACTTGGAAAAGGGGCCTGGGACAGGGGCGAAGAGGCCGCCAGGGCTGGCGGGGTCTCGCAGTTAGTGTGCGTCCGAAAGGAGACAGATGCCCAGGGAAGCCGTTTTCCACGCGGGAGGAAACGGCGCGGGGTGGGGTGAGGGGAGCGTGGCCCCGTGGCCAGCCCTGAAGTCGGTCATCGTCTTGGTGGGTAGCGGGCGCGGAGGGAGGCGACGGGGGTGGCACGTCTTTCCAAAATGGTAGCGTAGAGGCCGGAGAGACAGGACAGCGGGGCGGGCGTTCGGTGCCCCAGCGCCGCCGGGTGTGGTCCCCGGACACGCAAACAGATAGAAAAGGGCCGGCGCGAGAGCGCAGCTGGGCACGCTGCGACCCCCGGCTCCACACAGGGTCCCCGAGCCCGGCCAGGAGTGATCCCTGAGCCCAGAGCCAGGAGTCAGCTCCCGAGCATCCACCCCTCCAAAAAAAACCCACAACCCAAACCGAAAACCTCCCCCAAAACGGACAACAAAATCGTAGCGTTAGAGCCCACGGCCCGGCTCTGCGGGGCAGCGGAACC
>JAOXYA010106923.1:0-10738 GCA_028565675.1 Sorex palustris | reverse complement strand
GTAAATCTACAACTGTACCTCATGGTGTTTCACTAATTAAAAAAAAATCCCATTTGTTAAAAAAATTGTTAAAATTTTCATAAATTTATTTAAAATTTCTAGTTTAATTTTACTGTATTCTTTCATTGCTTTTTATTTAACAATTCCAGAAACTTAGAATGAGAGCGATCTAGTTGAATTGTTATTTTTTGTTACTGTTGTTCTTTTAGATTTTCTCAGATCTCATCAGGGAAACAGGGCAAATAATGACAAATGTCTCTTTGGTTTTAAAGAAAAGTCAATAAAAATGTATTTAAGTGTCCAGCATACAGTAAATTCTCATCAAATAGAAAGAACAGATATTTCCCAAACTTGCTTCAAATTCCTTTGACTACACCAAAGCTATTGTGTAGTCAAATGGCTGAAGTTTTCAGAAACCGCAGTATCGAAGGACTTGTTTCTTAGTTTAGCAACAAAGAGTAAATATGAAAAATTGCAAAACAGACCCAAGGCTATCATGCAATTTTTCTGAATCCTCAGTTGATGATTTTTTTCAAAAGTTTAACTAGTTAGGGAAGAAGAATCATAAAAACCTTCTCTTGCATTGCTTCTTAATTCAGAAGTCTTGGACCTAGGGAAACAGAAGATCTGATCTAAAAATATGCACTCTTGAGCAAAAATAATAGGAAAATCCCCACTCTGCTGAGTCAAACCTGTTACATGTCTCTGAGTGCCAGGACATTGATTTTTTTAATATTTGTTAATATGACTGAGAATTAACAATCAGAGTTATAAATCACTAATAGGGTTTATATAGTCTGAAATTATCTGTTCAGACTTCATAAATTGAAGGTTGTAGAGAGTTGCATTGTCCAATTTGATAGCCATGAGCAATATATAAAAGACAAGGAGAGTGATCTATTTAGAAATTTGTATTTAATCCAATTTTAGTCTTTACTAACCATATTTTAAAGATGTAATAGGCAAGACAACTTATAAAATATTTTATACTGACTACATACTAAAACAATCTGTGGCTCTATTAGGTCAAAAAATTCACTTTTACAATTTGCTTTGAATATAATTATTCTTTTCTGGGTTTGTTCGTTCATGTATTTGTTTTGCTTTGTTTTGACGTGGTCATATGCATTGATGTTCAAGACTAATCTCTGCAGTGCTTGTGATTAAAACGTGGTATAGGGGAAACAATAATGGGGGTGTTCTTGCAAACGTGGTATTGGGGGTCAAAATATCAGTTTCTTAAATGCCAATCATGTGTTCCACCCCTTTGTCTGTTTAAATTATAGAACAAAATAATTTTTTAAATACTCTGGGAAATTCAAAAGAGTGGAAGGTGGTGACTCTGATTCACTTCCTCCTCAAACTCACTGAATCAACAGCTATGTCTGGAGTAATTTCCTCTCTCTTGAGCCTATAATCTAACTGAATGATGAGTATGCTATCACCTTTTAAGATCTACTATATTTTTAAGGTTTGACTATAAAAATGAGCTTATAATTAACAATTATGATTTTCTAATAATAGAAATAGTAATAACTGAGAACTCTGAAGAGATAGTGCAGCCAGTATGTGCTTGCCTTGCAAGTAGCTCACTAGGGTTTAATCCCTGGCACCCCATAGGATCCTTTGAGCCCCACCAAAAGTGATATCTGAGCAAGAGCTAAGAGTAAGCCCTGAGGACAGCTGCATGTGACCTCCAAAAAATTATTAGTAGTAGTTGTTTATTCAATTAAAGGACCATAATTTCAATCAAATTTTTAGAAAGAGGACTTTTCTAATGTGTATCATTTGCAAATGGTTCTTAAACATCTAAAGTGAAATTCAAATTATTTCAAAGAATTTTTGACTATCCATTGATTAATTTGGAAAAAAACTATTGACCACCTTCTGCATGTGAGGAATTGTTCCTACTATTTCCCTGTTCTTATGAGGTATTACTTTTATGAGCAATGAAAGAGATAGTAAGCAATAAAAATAGAAATTAGTGATTTTCAAGTCAGTTCAAAGCCAATGAGTACTAAGGGGGAAAAAGAAGAAAAAGAGGGTATGAGGGAACTATGACCAAGTGGGAGGAGAGGATTTTACTAAGGCCAGCAACTAGTGGAGCTGGAGCAGATGAGCAAGGAATAGGGGAGTAGTACATGATCTCAGTGGCTAGGATAACTGAGCATGTAGAATTTTTCATTTTATCTCAGTGAGATGGTAAAGTCATTCATAAATACCTGATATGGTATGAGTTAAACCAGAATATATTTTGGCTTTATGAACATTAAATATTGGGTGGTCAAGATGAAACATGACAATTAATGAGAAGTCTTTTGCAATAATCTGAAGAAAGCTGGTAAGGGATCATACAGTGGTTGTAAGATGAAAGAAACAGACTCTAAATGTACTTTTCAACAAAGTCATGAAATTTACATACAAATGGTACTACATGGAAAGTATCATGCTAAGTGAAATGAGTCAGAAAGAGAGGGACAGACATAGAAAGATTGCATTCATCTGGGGAATATAAAATAACAAAATAGGAGACCAACATCCTAGAATAGTCGAGATAAGTTACAGGAGGTTTACTCCATGGCTTGAAGGCCAGGTGCACATGCTAAGGGAAAGAGCAGCTCAAACAGAGAAGGGAACACTAAGTAAAGGGTGTTGGGAGGATTCTCCCAGTAAGGGAGATGCATGCTGAAAGTAGACTATAGACTGAACATGTTTGCTACTCAATGCCTCTTTTGCAAACCTTTAGCAATCAAAAGGAGAGAAAAAACAAAAGGGAATGCCCTACCATAGAGGCGAGATGGGATGGGGGTATGGGAGGGGTGGGAGGGTTACTGGAATCATTGGTGATGGAGAATGGGCACTGGTGGGGGGATGGTTACTCAATCATTGTATGACTGAAACCCAAGTACAAAAACCTGTAAGGTCAACAACTGTACCACATGGTGTTTCACAAATAAATAAATAAATAAATAAATAAGGGGGAAAAAAGAAAAAATAAGAGAGAGGTCTAGAGTTAGAGCAATAGTACAGCAGATAGGGTGCTTGCCTTGCATATGACTGACTTGGGTTCCATCCTTGAAACATTATATGGCCCCTCAGGCTCTGCCAGTAATAATCCCTGAGTACTAAGTCAGGAGTAAGCCCTGAGCACCACTGAGTGTGACCCAAAAATTAAAAAAAAAAAAGACAGGCCTGATTTCCTACATAAATGAAAACTATAGACTTTTCTAAGGAATCAAATTTACTTTCTTGGTTTTTGATAAGAGAAGGGAGTAAAATCTCAACTGTCAGCAGATATGCTGGCTGGAACAAACGATAAAGGACAATCATCTAGCTGTCATCCTCCTGCTGAGAAACCCTCTCACCTGGTTTCTTCCCTCAGTGATCCCTAGAGATCTGTAAATAGCAGAAGATCATAAGGAAGTCACAAATAAAGGTCAACATTAGTGAAAAGGTGATTAAATTGAACTTTGTTCCATTTAAAAGCCAAAAAGTAAAATCTTTCACACATCTGTTTTAAATTAAGAACTTTAAGCTGGTATGCAATTAATATGTATAGCTTTATAAAGGGTTCCACAGAATAGTTTCCACTAACATAAAGCCAAAGAGGAAAGAAAAAGAAGTGGGTGAGCAGGGGCAAATAAGAGAAAACATATATTCTTAAAGATACTTAAACAAAATAAAATAAAGGAGAAATAAACCGAGATGGGGAAACTAAAAGCAAGTTTTTAAAAAGCCACGAAGGCCATAGAAGGAAGGTGAATGGATTCACTGGTTTGCAAAGGTGATTGAGAATGTGGTCAGAGGATCAGAAAAATTACTCAGAGCCTTTGTTAAAACATACATTGCTGGACTCATCCTAGACCTGCAGTCAGACTCTCTGAGGGCAGAGAACCAGAAATCTGTCACTGAAATCATCCCCTCAGCAGTTTTCAGGAGCATGACACTTGAGAAGCCCCACTGAAAGGCCCCAAACAGAGGACTGCCAAGATGCAACTTTACACTGTTCCTAAATCGAAAGTCAAACAGATTCCTTTAACACTGCTTTATGTATTTTTTTCCACAGAGAGATTTTTTTTCATTTTATTTTAATTTTTATTAGTGAGACACCATGAGGTACAGTTGTAGACTTACAAATTTTTGTGCTTGGATTTCAATTATACAACACTGCTTTATATTTTCACAAAGAAAAGAGACCAGGTTTTTTAATGGCAGAGGGTTGGAGAGATCATACAGGGTTGAAGGTGTTTGCCTTGTATGTGGCCAACTCTGATTTGATCCCTGAGCATAGAGCCAGGAGCAGCTCATTTACCACACACACACACACACACACACACACACACACACACACACACTAGTATATGAATTCAAAACACATACTTTATTCCTGGGCTGGAGAGATAGCACAGCAGTAGGGCATTTGCCTTGCGCACAACCAGCCCAGCTGAGCCGGGTTCAATTCCTCCATGCCCAGAGAGCCCAGCAAGCTACAAAGAGTATCTCACCTGCACGGCAAATCCTGGCAAGCTACCCGTGATGTATTTAATATGCCAAACACAGTAACAACAAGTCTCAAAATGGAGACGTTACTGGGCCCACTCGTGCAAATCAATGAACAACGGGAGGACAGTGACAGTGACTTTATTCCCACCTGTTTTTGATGGCCTTTCCTGTCATCTTCAACAAAGGGAAAAGCCTCTTCCTGACTGAAAATGTCAAATACTAACTTTCATTTTAACAATTAAGATGGGTCATTAACCAATTTTTACAGCAGGGACTTTTGGTGGATATCCTTATTCAACTGTAATATATTGCAATGCTCTATTTGTTTTCATTCAAATCAAATTCCTAGGACTTATCAAGTTTTCTCATGCTACTATTGACTTTCCACTTCAGTGCAGAACCACTTTTCAAAGATTTTTTTTAATCATGTAATACTTTTGCAATCATAGTCATGAAAAAGATCTCAGTGAATCCAATTGTTGACTCTGACCATTTAGCCAGGAAAGATTCACAACCTCACTTCAAAGTGGAACTAAGATCTAAAATCCAAACTTTTTAAACATTTAAAAATCTAAGACTATAGAAATCTGAAGGTAAAAACAGATTATTCTGTAATTTTGATTAATTTTTAAATGCTCCAGTTTCTTCGAGCTATCCTTGGAGTTCCAGTCGAGGCTTCTGTCTCAGTTTCCTCTTGATGTTAAGAGCTTAAACTTCCTCCCTTCATGAATCCATATTTACATCACCGTCTAGAATTTTCCTTTACTTGAGAGTAGAGGAGATGAATATTTCTCAAACTCTCCAAGTTCAATGGCTCAACGCCCATGCTAAAAACTGAACCAATGAAAATTTCCACACACTTTTAAAGTTCACAGATTTCCCGTTCTTAGCACAGATTCATAGAAGTCAACAATCATCCATTGTAAATAGCATCATTTATCAAGTTTATTACTTTGGCATGTCTGACTTCAGAGTTTACCTAGCTAAATGACTTTTATGTAGTTTCATTCAGGAAAAAAAATTCCATTTTAAAAATTCTGGCACAAGATAAAGATACAAAAAATTACAGAGTTTAACATAAACAGTTCTTTGCATATAAATTATACTTTCTAAAAATCCTTTTTTAAACAAAAGTATTTATTTATTTAGGAGGTGAAAGTTAGGCCATACCCAGCAGTGTTCCAGGGATCCTATGGTACCAGGGATCAAATCAGAACTGACCACATGCAAGGCAAGCACCTTAACCCCAGAGATATCTCTGACCCCAATAATTTCTTTTAATTAAATGGGGGTAAGGTGACAATGCAAGAATACTGCAGCCCCCCCCCACTACCACCCCTCCTACCTCTCGCCCCAGAACACATAGACTATGTTCACTTACTTGGGCTTTGAATATTCTATGACAAAGATCAGTCCCTTATTCTCTTCACCAGGTCATTCCCTTGTTATTAGAAAATACTGAATATCATAAATTCAAGCTAACTGACTAGACAGAATCCTTACGAAAACTAGAAATCAGTTCATATTTCATGCTCCCAGAGAATATTATTAATCACACAAACAAAAAAAAATGTTAAAGTGCCTGCTCATCTCTGCAACCAACACCTACCCCCTCCCTCCCAGGACCCAGCAGTCCTCTTCACAGACAGAAACAGTGTTTCAGAATGTCCTTAGCTTTATATATATATTTGTAATTTTTAAAAAAGAATGGCAAGAAATCTATTACGTATTCCGTGTTTTTTTATTTGCCATGACAGCAGTCATACTCATTACCAGCTAGCCTTTTAACAATGGACAAATAAATATATGTTTCCTGTGTGTCTGTTTCCTTCTCCATAGAAAATGAAACTTTACCACCACTGACAGTTATATCCACGTTTCACGTCGGCAAGTGTCTCTGTCTTAGGGGCCATATTCAGATTAATGACTTGACCTCTGAAACTGCAGCAACTGGGATCCCCAACGATAGGACTATTGACCAGCTTCTGGCCATTCTCCTGTATTCTAAAACTGAATTTATAGCAGCAGTTTCCTCACTCAGAGCAGTTTCCTTATTCAGAGCCACATTTGCATACTTGGTCTTCAAAAAAACTAAAGGGGTGGGGGGGACAGAGATAATAGCTACCCACCAATGCTGGTCTAAAACCAATGCTTCATAAGCCATATCCATCCTCAGTGATCTCAAACTACCCTTCCCATTTCCACCCTATGTCTTTAGTAACAAACACTTCCCAAGATTCCCCCAGAGCAGAAATCTCAGAAATTACATATCCCAGCCTCCCACACAGCAGGATACAAGCTAGATACCAGCAGTGTCAGGCAACCATGCAGGGCTTGAAAAAATGGCCAGGGAAATTGAAGCATGTTCCTGGCTGGTGTGCGTTGTGTGAATATGGGTGATTCTAAAGCACTGCACTGCACTGTCCTCTCGTTGTTTATCGATTTGCTCGAGCGGGCACCAGTAACATCTCACAATAAATTCTGAGACTTGTTGTTACTGTTTTTGGCATATCAAATACGTCACAGGTAACTTGCCAGGCTTTTCTGTGTGGGCGAGATACACTCGATAGCTTGCTGGTCTCTCCAAGAGGGGCAGAGGTATCGAATCCAGGTTGGCCATGTGCAAGGCAAACGCCCTACCCTCTGTGCTATCACTTGAGAATTGCTAGGGTTGGAGCGATTCTAAAGTGTGCCAGTAATTTTCTCAGAGCCGAAGACACTAGAGATTTCTGGTGGTGGCTCTCTTGGAATTTCCAGAGAATAACTGTCCTCAACTACGTGACTCTCTTAATCCCTCAGTCTGACTCCCACAAGAGTTCTGTGGGTCTCCCACACCCTGAGACTGAAGTGACTTCTGTTTGCTTCATATAACCATCCCTGTCATGGGTGCACTCACGACCCCACCAATGCTCTTCCAGTTGAAGAGAATCATCCAGGAATTTTCATTCTATGTCTAACAGAGATACAACCCATCCAAGTAGTACTTCTAGAAAACAGACCATTAGAACAAACACAAATCACAAAGCTGTGGGGGGGGGGGGGGACGGGGAGAGGGAAACATAGGAAAGAAATCATGAATGTAAACATTCATCCTTTCTAATATGAGCTGGAAGAGCAAAGGCAACAAATATCTTCAACATGAAGCTGATTGGTTCCAATATTTGTAAAGTTCCAGAAGAGTAGGTGAGCTCCACGCAGAACACAAGGCTTGGGCTGGAACAATAGCACAGTGGGTAGGGCATCTGCCTTGCACACGGCTGACCCAGGTTCAATTCCCAGCATCCCATATGGTCCCCTGAGCACTGCCAGGGGTGATTCCTGGGTTCAGAGCCAGGAGTAACCCCTGTGCATCGCTAGGTGTGACCCAAAAAGCAGAAAAAAAAAGAAGAAGAAAGAAGAAGAACAACAACAATACAAGGCTCCCCACTATTCTACCTCGCTCCTCACATAGTAGACTTCAAAGCTCTTCTCTCTTACCAAGTCTGGGGCAACTTTTTAAAAATATTGGACTCAAACCACACTGAGGATTGAGGCCTCTCCAGATACTCAATTCTTCAAGGACTTGGGGAAAATTTTTATTTTGGCACCACTTTAGAAATGTGAGATAATGAGAGAAATAAATACATGGATTTTCCCCTTTCTTCAGACAGAGTTAATCTATCTTTGGTTTCCAAAAGCAAAACACAGTTCCAAAAGATGGAAGAAAACTTGGAAGATGAAATTGTTCAGGCCAGCACTGTCCAAAAGAATGTCCTGGGATGATGGAAATGTTCTCTATCTGTTTTGTCCATTTCAGTTGGCACAAGCCACATGTAAATGCAGAGTGCATGACACATAGCTAGAGCAATTATGGAAAAATCCCTTTTATTGTATATGACTTTCGTTCATCTCATTAAAAGGCACATGTGGCTACTCTGTTGCAAAATGAAGAGGTCTGACATAAGCCTTGCAATGCTATAAAGATTCTTACTAATTTCACTATAGCACCGTAGCACTTTCCCCCCATTGTTCGTGGATTTGCTCCAGCCAGCCCAGTAACATTGTGAGTCTTGTTGTTACTATGTTTGGCAATCGAATGTGTCACAGGTAGCTTGCCAGGCTTTGCCATGTGGGTGAGATACTCTCCATAGCTCGCAGGGCTCTTCAAGAGGGGTGGAGGAATCGAACTCAGGTCAGCCTGGTCAGCCACATGCAAGGCAAATACCCTACCTGCTGTGCTATCACTCCAGTCCCCAATTTCACTATAACACTTATAAAAGAATAAAATTGTATCAAAATACAAAGTCCAGAGGCCAGAGAGATAGTACAGTGGGTACGGTGTTAGCCTAGCATGTGGCTAGGCTGAATTCAAACCCTGGCATGTTATAAAGTCTCCCAAGCCTACCAAGGGTGATCTATGAGTGCAAGTCAGGACTAAGCCCTGAACACCCCTGGGTATGACCCAAAAGACAAAATCATTTTTAATTATAAAAAAGGATAAATTATTTGGGGCCAGGATATGGATAAAGCACCTGTCTTACAAGTATAAGCCCATGAGCTTGGTCCCAGTTACATTCAACATGTGCAAAAAGTGATTCTTTAACTCTAGACCTGGCAGTTCTGCTACCTGAAACCCCCAGTGCTGCAAGTGATTTCTGAGCACACTTCAGCCAGCTGTTTGAATGTTCAACATTCCAACAAAAAGACATAACCCTTAATGAGCACAGCACGTCAAAAGGTGTGTGAGCACTGTAGCCAGAGATGTGAGACCTGGAAGCACAGGTGTGGGCACCACAGGAAACCTGGGAAAGCACAACCACGGAACATGCACAGAGCTCCCAACTAAAGAGTGTGACCCCTGAAGAACACTTCAGCCAGCTGTGCAATCACTCTAACCTGTTGAAGGACCCCTGGTGAGGAGCATCACTAAAGTGTACAAGCACCACAACCAAGGATGCCCCAGAGAACAACCCCAGGACATGGCAACATCAACAGAAGGAGAGAAAGGAGAAAAAAAAACTTTCAATAAAGTCCATAATAAATGGACTGCTGTAGGAATTCACTATGTATGAAAATACTCATAGCTCGATATTGGTCCTTAATTGGATTTTAATTTAAGTAGAAAAGAACAATGCAGATAAATATCAAGACCCTCAACTCCCACCCCATCAGTCAATTTCCTTGCCCATATGCTCTAGAAACAGGACAGACACACTATTTTAAGTTAGATACATACATATATATATATATATGTATGTATGTATATAAATGTTTCCAGAATTTTTTCTATGCATTTAGAAACATTTGAATACAGATGCAATATAATAATTACTCATGTTAGATTAAACTGGAGCATATTTTACTATTCAAAGACAGCTTGTGTATATGTCTAGTTCTTCGTCACTATGGAACATTCCTATATATGAATTATCATTTAGTTTATAAGATGATTTTAACCTTTGTTCTTTTGCTAGAATTTTAGTTCAATTACAGTTTATTTCCTATGACAAACAATATCACAGAAAACATTCTTCATTCTTTTGTGTGACTTTTTTAACTTTCTTTTATTTTTATAAATTTGTTCATAAAAATTTATTGCAATCAATATTACAACACTAATCCCACCACCATGACACCTTCCTACCACCAATATTTTGAATTTTTCCAACCACCACCCAAGTCTGCCCCAATAGCAGGCCATATGTAATTTATTTTTTTATTGCTTGTTATGAATAATCCTATAAAAATGACCCAAAAAAGTTTAATTAGAAAATTGTTGTATCGCAGTCTGGAGTCAGTCATTAAGCCCTTGCATAAGAGATTTTACTACCATACTGTTACAGGTTGAGCCTTGTATGCTTATATATATATTTTGCTTTTTGGATCATACCCGGCGATGCTCAGGGGTTACTCCTGGCTCTACACTCAGGAGTTACTACTGACAGTGCTCAGGGGACCATATGGGATGCTGGGAATTGAACCCAGGTCGGCTGCATGGAAGGCAAACACCCTACCCGCTGTGCTATATCTCCAGCCCCTATATTTATATATATGTGTATATATATATATATATATATCAGCATATATTTTTAATTGAGATCAGTTGCCTTCTACTTTACACCCCATCCAGTGTGGTATGCTGTAGGATAACATTGGTTTGTCCTTTCTTAGGGAGCTTAGGTTTATTGGGTTACTCCCATCACAGTGCTCCCATTCCTCTGTGTTTACTTGTAACTTCTTTATTTGTGCTCTGTTA
>JAOXYA010106912.1:0-10738 GCA_028565675.1 Sorex palustris | reverse complement strand
CAAAATCTCCAATGGAGATGTTACTGGGCCCGCTCGAGCAAATCGATGATCAACGGGAGGGCCTTTACTTTACTTAAACATTAACCAAGTGGCACAAATGCTGGCTGACTTCGACTGTGAGTGTGGAAAGGTCGGACTACAGCTGAATCTCACGATGACAATGTTTATGAAAAATGGTCCCATTCCTGATGTTCCATTCGCTCTCAATGGAATGAACATCTCCGAATGCAACAGTTATGTGTACCTACGTTGAGAAGTCAACATGACGAATAACCTGGTACCTGAGTTGTGCAGGAGGAAGAGAGCGGCTTGGAACGCCTTCAAAAGCACTGAAGAAATTGCTAAGAGGATGAAGAACCTCCGGCTCTGGGCACATCTCTTCGATTCCACTGTTATTCCTGCATTAATATACACCTTAGAGACCTGGGCCCTATAAAAACAGGATGAGAACGCTATTCGGGTCTCCCAAAGAGGATTTGGAAGAGCTATGGTTGGAGTATCACGCTTTACTCAAGTGAGACAAAGAATCCGGAGTTCTGACCTTTATCGATGATCAAAAATCTGGGACGCTGTCTCATTTGTCAAGATGTCGAAAATTAGATGGGCTGGACATGTAATTCGATTTGAAGGTTACCATTGGACTAGAGCCATTACCGACTTGATTCCACGGGATGTCAAAAGTTCGTGTGGCTGCCCACCTAGGAGATGGTCAGACTTCTTCGTCAATACCCTGAAGGACTGATTTGAGGCTCTTCATGTTTCTGGAGCGAGCAGACTCCATTAGGCTACAGTAGCATGCGACAGGGAAGAATGGAGACGTTACTAGTGCCTGCTCGAAGAAATCAATGAATAACGGGATGTCAAGTGACCAAGTGATTTTTCAAGAGGAAAAGAGTGTTAGTGTGCAGGGCGGCTGGTGCAGAGAAGCTTACCCAGAGGTGTCTGGTTTGTGGATGTCTAACTGCCCAGTGAATTCCACCTTTCACCCAGCCAGATTGGCCATTGCGGGTGGACAGGAAGAGTACGAAGACCAACTCCATGCCTTGGTACTCCTGTTGACTGGCCTGTTGCTGCTCCTGATTTCTGGGTGAATCAGAGGAGTCTTGCCAGGTGAAATGGTCCTGGCTGCTTTGCAGGTTGGCAGCTTGTCCAACTGTTTCTCTGGAATCTGGGGGTAGTAGGTGGCACTTCCTGGAAGTCTAAGAAGACTCTCCCTTATATCAGCATCATCAATGACCCCTGTGAGCCCAGGTGAGGATCTTGGGATCCATACACATTTTGTCATGGTCAGTGTATCTGGTTTCTCTAAAGTGTGTTCTAACAGGGCTGATTTCCTATTGCACCAGGCAGCACAGACCCAGGAAGTTGTGAGTTGATTACAGGCTTGCTGAGGTACCCCTCCCCTGCCCCCCACAGCCTTCAGGTAAATGGGAATGAATCATCCTAATAAGGATCCTGGAAGTCTGAGACCCTTTGCCACTGGTTGAAGGTATCCAGCTCTGCTGACAGTTGGGAAGCCCTAATTTAAATAGAAAAAATAAAAAGAGGTATATTATAGCAAGCAGTGCTGCCTGGAACACTATTTCCTTCCAGATCAAAGTACCACTGACCTTTGACTTCAGGGTTTCTCAGAGTCCCCAGCAGGCATGCCTGTGGGATGGGACTGGGCATTTCAGGGTGTGCATGGTACTTGGACATATCCCAGACCAAAGTTTCCAGTTCTTCCCATGTTGAACTCCTTGGAACTTAACATAATTGGGAGATTCTGTTGATTGCTACTCCTCAGTGCAGCCCTACCCTGCTGCCCAGAGTCTACATCAAGATCAGAACCCCTTGACCTGGGATCCTGAGGTTCTTGGCCTGGGATGATCCTATCTGCTGGGACCCACAGGCAGGATCCCCATAGTTGCTTATTTGCATATTCAGAAACATGAAATACAGCACTGGGCAAGGACGGAAAGGGTGTGCATACCTGGTTCATCTGCAGAGAGGGTAGATGAGGTTTATTTGTACAGCAGGTAGGAGACACAGAGCAGTGAAGACACAGAAAAGACTATGACCAATGTTGTGTTCTGTGAAAACCACAGTTTTTGCTGGTGTTAGGCTCAACAGCACATATCAGTCACTTGACAGCTTCAGCCAGCGAATAAATAAGTTTTTTGAGCGGAAAAACACAGCCATGGGCATGTAGAGGCAGAAGGATCTCAGAGCTCAACTAGAACAGTTCTCCATCTTCTTTCCCCAGGTACCCTCCAATTTTACTGCTAACGATACTGTGGCCAAGACAGGCATCACCAAGGAAACCAGCTGCATTTCACAGAGACAAATGTTGACACTGAGCATGCCTGCTCTGAGAAAACTTCTCTCAGGAGCTTCCAAGCTGGGGATGGAGTGTAGAGTAGAACATTAAAATTAAAAATACACAGTAAGCCAAATCAAAAGCAATTGACCAACTACGCGTCTTTTGGTGTTAGGCCAAGTGTCTTTCAGGAGGCAGGAGCATCCTGGAGTGAGAAGTCAGAGCATCCTCAGAAAACTTTCACTTCAGACTAATTGATGGACGGTTGACCTGATTTTATTGCATGTGGGTGTATTCTCAATCTTATTAATAGTGGAATACTGGGTAACAATGTCTAGACAGAAAATGGCATCAAGAATCAGTAAATGAGAGCAATGAGAGCTTGTGAAGCATATCAAGATGATATAACTGTTATCAAAACTTAGGAGGGAACTTGGAGAAATTCTGATTCTTTTTTTAAACTTTATTTTTTTATAAGTTACTTCACAATATTTCTTATTCTTAATCTTTTTAACAAGAAGAAAGAGCATCTGGAAAGCCATATTGCAGATGGTATTATATGGTGTGAGGTATGTGTTAGGATTTGTCTTTTTGTGATTTCTCCCCTTTCATTCTGATTCAATTGATTCAGGCATGTTTCTCTTCTTTTTCGTCATGAGTCTAGCCAAGTGTTTATCTATCTTGTTTATTCTTTTGAAGAACCAGCTTCTGATTTCATTGACTTTTTTGTATTGTTTTCCTGGTTGCTCGATCATGTATTTCTGCTCTGGTTTTTAATTTATTTCTCTATTAATTTTGGAATTCATTTGTTAACCCTTCTCTAGATGTTTACAACGTGTGGCGGGAGGGGTATTCGATCATTGTATAACTGAAACCCAAGCACAAAACTTTGTAAGTCTACAACTGTACCTCATTGTGTTTCACTAATAAAAATTTGCTCGAGCGGGCCCAGTAACGTCTCCATTGGAGACTTTATTGTTACTGTGTCTGGCATATCGGGGAGCTTGTCAGGCTCTGCCGTGTGGGCGAGATACTCTCGGTAGCTTGCCGGGCTCTCCGAGAGGGGCGGAGAATTGAACTCGGGTCGGCCATGTTGGCCGCTTGTAAGGCAAACACCTTACCACTGTGCTGTGATAGCACAGGCTAGTAAAGTAAAGGCCCTCCCATTGATCATCGATTTGCTCGAGCGGGCCTGCTCGAGCAAATAAAAATTTAAGGAAAAAGAAAGTTTTATTACTTCTACTTCACAAACTCTTGCAAAATATTGAAGAAATAGGAATCCTTTCTAATAGCTTCTACAAAGCTAGCATCACACCAATTCTCAAATCAGATAGAAATTGTATTAAAAAAATTTCAGATCAATTTTCTGGAAGAACACTTGTGTATTTTCCAATGGGAGGTGGCACTCTATCTCTCTTGAGGCCAGTGTTTGGTGGTCTCTGCTTCCCCCTTCCTGAGGAGGCCGACCGCGATGGGTAGGCAAAGGAAGGAATGAGGGCCAGACTGGTCGGTATCAATTGCAATTTATTCCCATCCAGGGCGTGTTGCTTCCTTCTTTCCTCAGCTAGTAATCAGCTTAAATAGTTGTAGTAAATTTACTTCTAATGTTTCTAGCAATGTCATTTTGTATAAGCACGGAAAGAGATATATCAAGCTTAAAGTTTGGTTCTTCTTGGGGACATCTCACTATATATTCCAGACCACAGTCCTCAGACCAGTTTAGTCTTTCTAACCCCAGCAGGATCCTTATTCAGTTACCTCTTTTGGGTCATGACAGAGTTTGTTCATGACTTATGGCTGAGTATTGTGGCACTTTGGTCTGGCCCATTTCAATGCCAGGGTAGCTCATAGCTTGCCCTGGGTCCATTCAGCCCCTCATTGGGATCCTGCTTTTGGGGTGCTAGGAAACTAAGGGCATCTGAGACTTAAGTCTAGAAAGCAAATGTCTAGAAGTGAATATTATTTGGAGTCAATTAACTCCCAAGTTACAAAAGCATAATGTTAACTGTCTTCCCGTGTCCATACAAAAAGGACAATGCTTTAAAGTAAACTATGCAAAAGATGGGAAAAGCCATATTTAATTTACAATACAAGTCCAGTGTGCTTAGAAGGATCTGATCTTACAAGTTAACAGAATCTGATTAGGGACAAAGGGTGATAAACTGGTTGGGGAGGAGAGCACAGGAAAAGTTTACAGATAAACACAGAGGAATGGGAGTGACTCAGGAGCACTATAATGGGTATAACCAGATAAACATAAGCTCCCTGTGGCAAGGGAGAAAGGAGAAACCAATGGTATCCTACAAATACTGATTCAGCAACAAGATCTTAGTGAACCAATGCCAGCAACATATCAAGAGAATACACCACAATCAAATGGGATTCATCTCAGCAATATAAGGATGGCTCAACACATGCACATCAATTAATATAATAAACTGTATCCATGGGCTGGAGCGATAGCACATGGGGTAGGACATTTGCCTTGCATGCAGCCAACATGGCCGACCCGAGTTCGGTTCCTCTGCCCCTCTCAGAGAGCCCGGCAAGCTACCCAGAGTATCGCGCCCGCATCGCAAAGCCTGGCAAACTCCCTGTGACATATTCGATATGCCAAATAGGGTAACAAGTCTCACAATGTTACTGGGCCTGTTCTGAGCAAATCAATGAATGAGGAGAGGACAGTGACAGTGACAGTGATACTGTATCCATATACTGTATCCAAGGAAGGTTAAAAAATCTTAAGATCTTATCAGTCAGTACAGGTAAAGCTTGACAGAATTCAACACCCACTCATAATTAAAACTTTCAAGAAACTGGGCATAGAAGGAAGCACCACCAGGATAGTAACGGCCACTATAACAACCCAGTCCATATTATTCACAGTGCTGATAAGTGGGAAACACTCCCTCTGAGGCGCAAGGCAAGGGTATCCATTGTCTCCACTTTTATTCAATAAAGTGTTCAAAGTCCTATCAAAAGCAATCAGGCTGGATAAAGAAACCAAAGAGATCCAAATTGGAAAAAAGGTCAAATTATCACCATTTGCAGATTACATTATAACATACATAGAAGACCCCAAGAAGCTCACTAAAAAAACCTGTTAGAAACAATAAACCAGTACAACAAAGTAGAAGGCTGTATTGTCAGTACACAAACATTTATGGCATCTTTATATGCAAATAAAAAAATAGCAGAGGTGGAGATAAAAGGACTACAGCATTCCAAACAGTGTCCGAAATCATTCACAATGAAAGAACCAATGTTTCTCTTCAACGAATCAACGCAACTAAAGATGTGAAGGACCTTTACTATAAAAACACAAGCCATTTTATATTTCTCTCAGAGAAGAGAGATGCATCAGTACTAAGACATTTCGAAGGTGTTTTAACATTAGACAGATTTATTGTACAAGTGTGTATCTAAGGTCAAAAGTGACACCCGAGGCTGTAAAGTTCAGACTGCTGCTCTCGGTAGTGCCGGACACGCTCTGATCTGTCTCCTGCTCCGGGTTACGGTTCCTTCGTGGCCGGTTCCCGCGCTGTGCATCGGCTCTAAGTGTCCCTGGGATGCTCCCGAGTGCCCCGGTACCCCTGCAGCAGGTAGAACAGGAGGACGCCCCCCAGCAGCAGGGCCAGGCCCACCCATGGGCGGTTGCACGGCGCACGGCTCCAGGCGCACAGCCGGGCCAGCAGCCCGCTCCGCCTTCGGGGCTGGTTCATGCGCGCGGCCAGGCTCGCCGCCACCCAGCGCAGCTGGTCCTGGGTGCTGCCCAGGCCCGGGGTCTGCGCCTGCACGAAGGGCCCGCCGGTGTAGGGGTCGCCGCCCTGGTCCCTGACCAGTTCCTCCACCAGTGCCATCAGCTCGGTCACCTGCGCTTCCCGCTGGCCGCCCGTGGCCCGGTTGTTGAAGGCGCACATGCGGTGCCCGCACTCGGCCACCAGCTCGCGCAGCGCACGGTTATCCCCGTCGCGCACGTACTCCCGCAGGGACCCCCCTGCCAGGTCCTCCCCGCGCGTGAAGACCACGATGGTGCGCTCCAGTACGCCGTCCCCGAAAGCGGCCTTCAGGGCGCTCACGGCCAGTTGGTCCTGGTGGGTGAAGCGGCCCAGCTGGGTCACCAGCAGCAGGACGTGGGGCCCCGGAGCCGAGAGCAGGACGCAGCGGCCCCACTCCCACCACCGCGGGTCCGAGTCGGTGATGTCGGAGCTGAAAAGGTCCGGCGTGTCCAGGACCTCCACGTGCCACCGGCCCCACCTGCGCGTCCCCACGGTGCAGGCTGTGGTCACGGGCGTGGCGCTGAGCCGGGACGGGAAGCAGTCCCGGCCCAGGATGCTGTTCCCTGTGGCGCTCTTCCCGGTTCCAGATTTCCCTACCAGGAGGATCCTCAGTTTGGGCTCCTGCAGGGACTGCCCGGCCTCGGGATCTAGGGGACAGACAAACTATTAGTTCCCATCCCCCCTTCCGGGCCAAGCTGCCTCCCCCAGGCCCTTTAAACCCCGAACCGGGACCTGCGCCTTTCGTTTTCACAACAAAATTCCCTGGGGTCACTTTGGACTCCTGTGAAAAGACCTTTTCCCCGTCTTTGCCTTGGGCTTCTTCACAGGCCCCTGTAACTGCTGGCGAACCTTTGCCATTCCAGAACATTCCTCTTCTGACAATACTTGCAGAGCTGCTCCATATCGGACATCCGTGGCCTCTGCAATTCTTCTCCCAGGTCACCTCACTCCCACCCCCCAAGTGGAAGGACTGTGGGTCTGGGGTCCCAGACATCCCAATTCCAATCACAGCCGCTGTCCCTGTGGGCATCCCCAGGCCGTTCTCTGGTAGCTGAGTGGTCCTTTCAGTGCAGCCCTCTGAGCTTCCAGCTCCAACCTTGGGAAGTTCTCTGTCTAACTGTTAAGTCTCTTCTAGAAAAATGGGTTTGTTTTTTGAGTTGGACAAGAGATTCAGATGAGATCAGCTCTCCCCCAAGCCCCTCACCCAGCCCCCTCCCCTTAAACCTGCTGCCTAACCAGATGCTGAATTGTCCCATCACCTCGTTCTCCATCTCCTACTGCCAAGAAAATCGTGTCTCTGCAGTGCATGATCTGGTGCCTTTATCTCAACCGAGCTGTGGATTTATTATCTGCATTTTGCATTTTTTTTTGCAGGGAGGGGGCACAAGGCTAGCCCAGGATCACAGACCCTCACAGCTGGGCGGGTCGGTGTGCAGCTGAAACAAACCCTCAGGACTCCTGCTGGTTTCCCCTGTTTGTTGTGTCTCTGTTGGGTTCTGAATTGCCCTTGCCCCTTTTCCCCAGGCCCACTCCAGGGACACGTATCTGTGCGGTGACATGTGCTTACCATAAACATTTTCTTCATCCCTTGCCATCCTTCGACCTCCCATGCCCACCTGCAAGAGTCCAAATCCAGTATGTTAGTTCGTTCATTCACTCATGCATGTATTTTTATGAGCGCAAAATCACCTGCACTGTGGCAGGCAAAGTCCGTAAAAAGAGTTACATTGCCATGAAAAAAAAAGTCCTGGGGCCACATTCTCTGAAGATCTATATTTAGGGATGAACATTGAACTCTGTCATATACTTTATTGACAATTTTACCTCCACTCCAGAGGTTCGTGTTTCTGTATCTGGTCCCCTGTCATCTTTCTAAGATTAGACCTGAGAGTTTTTTTGTGTTGGTCATTTTGTGATAGTTATTTTTTGTTCTTAGAAATCTACAAACTGCAATGACTGAGTTGAAAGAAACACACACCTAGGAACATTACAACAAAGAAGTCTTTAGCTGAAGCCAGTGATTCCTGCCACAATGGAAGGAGGTTGTGGGCTCCAGGAACCACAGGCCTCATGGGGACTCACAGTCATTCCCCACGTGCTTTGGGAGGGTGTGTGTGAAGTATTTTAAAATATTTTTTAAGAGGGGAGGGAAGCCCCAGGTGCATTATCTTATTCTTCTTATGTGTAGGTAGGAAACGAAGAACCCTACATTTGGAATATTCAGAACTCAACATTCATGTTACCCAGTGCTTCCAAATATTGCTCTTTTCCAGAACTACTTGACTGTTTCTTTTTAAAGTACACACTTTGGGAACCATTGTCAGAGATTATGATTCATTTCTGATAAAAACCAATTCACAAAACTGTAAACATGAAGTCAGTTTTCTGTTGGAACCCTTCGTTGCAGGGTTGGAAATCGAGAGAGTCCCTGTCAGCGGGGTGAGTGGTGACGTTTGGGTTGGGGAGAAGCCACGTAAGGGAAAGGGGGTGTTGAACGAGTTCTAACCTCAGATGTTCCTTGAGATGGCCCTGGAGTGTCCAGGAAGGACAGAGAGAAGCATGGGGGGAGGGGGGCTACATTTGTCCTCATCTCAATGGCCACATCTCAGCTTGCTCTGCCCTTGGACCAGCTATGGGTCCAGAGGAGTGTCTTGCCTTCCCTGGCTATGCAGCTTGACAGTGTTTCCTGCCTTTCACAATCTAACTGTCCCGAGATGTTGTTCTAGCACACATTTCTCTTACAGTGCTCAGGGAGTGTAACTAAGGCAGCCTTTGCTCCTAAGCAAGAGCCTTGTCTTCTAGGCTGGAGAGTTGCGCTTTCCAGTACCTATGAGCTAGATCCATTGGAAAGTGAGAACAGGCTGAAGACTCTGGAAGCCTGGTCTGGGTTGCTGGGATATTACTGTTGCTGCCTGGCGAATGCAGGTGCTCTGGCAGAAACACTTCAGGACCTCTTTCCTTCTGGCTGCTGGCAGAACCCTCTCCCCTCTTTGACTCACCTTCCTGGGACAGGTGCTGAGGCTGCTTGGAGAAGTCCCTGACCCGCTGCTGTGTCCTGGGCAGTGAGAACAGCAGGCTGGTGCCTCCCAGCAGAGAGGAAGTCTGTTTGCTCTCAGACTGCAGGGCTCAGGAAGCCCAGGGGAGGGCGGGTGAAAACTTAAAGAGACACACACTCTACACTGAGATGTGGTTTGCAGGGTTTCTCCTACAAATATCTCCTCCTGCTGTGACTTAGGAGATGTGTGGGCCAGCGTGGCCCCTGATATCAAATATCTTGCTGTGCGTCAGCCACTGCCCTTGCATATGGCCGACTGGGTTTGATGTCCTGCATTCCATATGATCCTCTGAGCACCACCAGGAGTAATTCCTGAGTGCTGAGCAACGTTTGGTGTGGCCCACAAACAGAACAAAACAAAAATATCTTGCTGTACCTGAGGAAGAGAAAGGTATTGCTCATCCCCGAGACCTGACCCTGTTCTAGTATTAGTTACTGGTGTAATTTTTCAATTATCCTGCTCTAGATAGGGATTTTATCACTCCACCCCCATAACAAATGGTCCAGAGAAACTTTGGCCTAGTCCTAAGAATATGATTCAGTTGTCAACAGCCACCCATTAATTGGACATGCCTATGATCATGCCACCCTTGTGCAATGCCACCGTGACTCTAGCCTGAAAGAAGATTCTGGAAGAAGAGAGCCATCATTCTCTGAGAAAGGAAGTCTCTAGCTGGGGGAGGATGTTAGAGCTTGTGGCATGTTGGGTCACTGTCACGGTCCTGTCACTGTCCTCCTGTTGTTCATCGATTTTCTCGAGCGGGCCCACAAATGTCTCCATTGTGAGACTTTGTTGTTACTGTATTTGGTATATTGAATATGTCACGGGTAGCTTGCTAGGCTTTGCCGTGTGGGCGAGATACTCTCAGTAGCTTGCCAGGCTCTCTGAGAGGGGGGGAGGAATTGAACTCGGGTCGGCCATGTTGGGAGCAATAGCACAGCGGGTAGGGCGTTTGCCTTGCACTTGGCCAATCAGGGTTTGAATCCCAGCAACCCATATGGTTCCCCAAGCACCGCCAGGAGTATTTCCTGAGTGCAGAGCCAGGAGTAATCCCTGTGCATCGCCGATTGTGACCCAAAAAGCAAAAAGAAAAAAAGAAGGACATTTACCAAGGCAAAATAATAATGACATGCGCTTTTTATTTATGAAGTAATAATCCAAAATGGAAGGGTAGAGAGTAAGTGGAATGTATTTGTAAGTTTCCTATATTTTACTAGATGCCTTGAACTCTTACTTCAAGGTAAGAGTACTAATGTATCACTGTCATCCCGTCCTTCATTGATTTACTTGAGCAGGCACCAGTAACGTCTCCATTCGTCCCAGCCCTGAGATTTTAGCAGTCTTTTCTTACTTGTCTTTCCCAACACTTCCATATAGGAGGCTCTTTCAGGATCAGAGGAATGAGACCTGTTACTGTTACTGTTTTTAGCATATTAAATACACCATGGGTAGCTTGCTAGGCTCTGCCATGTGGGTAGGATACTCTTGGTAGCTTGCTGGGCTCTTCATATATATATATTTACAGTAGGCGACAAATCATATAGGGAAATATATATATATATATATATATATATATATATCACTGTCCTCCCGTTGTTCATTGA
>JAOXYA010106895.1:0-10739 GCA_028565675.1 Sorex palustris | reverse complement strand
ATATTGGTGGCAATTATTCTTAGTACACAGTCCAAATGAAATGGGGGTGTGTGTGTGTGTTTTTCCTTTTTTTTTTTTTCAAGGTGCATTTTCAAGTATATATCTCTGACTCTAGAGATCAGTTTTGAAAATATTTCCAGTAATGTGGATTAGCAACTCATTAAATGAATTACAAAATCCTGCAATTTCAAAATTTAATTTAACAGCAAATTATGGTATATGAAGTGGAAACCTCTCTTAAAATATATGTGAGTTAAACTTTGCATATCTTATCAATTCCATCTATTTTGTTATTTATTTATTATAATTTGAAGAGCGATGATTTATAATACTTTCATAGGTTTTTATACATCAAACCTTGCAATATCATCCTAGCCAGAGTGTTCACATCCCTTTATCATTGTCCTATAGTCCTTTCCCTTCTTTCCCCAGAGTTGGTAAGTCCAGAATTTAAGGATAAACTATTTTCAGTGACAGAATTTTTGAAAAAGCCAAATTTCAGTGTTCTAACGTTAGGCAATAGTTAATTGTGCATATTAATGCTAGGCATTAAACCCACTAGAACTGTTTTTAAAATTAGCAATATGTAAAATATTTTGAATTCTCCATATTGTTGTACAATTGAAACAACATGGATAGAACAGGGAGGGAGTCATGCTAAGCAAAATAAACCAGAGGAGTGATAACAAATACTCATGACCTCACTCATATTTAGAATATAGAGAAGCAAAGCTAAGGAACAAAAGCAAAGGAAAACAAACCCTTGAACTCTGAGCACACAACTTGGGTTAGCAGTGTGGGAGAAAAGACAGGGTATTAATGTAAGAAGGGGATCCAGAGAACTGTGATGGAAGATGTATTATTACTCCAATAGTGAGTATGAAGTAATTCCATTAAGAGGTATGATATTGTGCCTCTAAAATATATACAGCATTGTAAACCCATGTTATCTCAATAGAACTTTTTTAAAAACAAAACCTTTTCTTCCACAGAAAGCAAGTAACAGATATAAGAATATGTAAATATATTTTTAATAGTTTGCTTATCATATTATTACTTGTTTCAGATTTTGTTCTTTGTTGTATATGGTAATATCTATCATAGAAGGATAGTATTAGTACGGTATGAAAGGTTCAGATTTTATGTACATTTAAATTTTAAAATCGTATAAAAAGATGTGAGTTTCTGTGTAATTTTCATGTAACATATTTAAGAAAAATATTATGGTGTAATAACTTTACAGTAGTACTATTGATGTAAGCACTATTGTAACTGTGTTACCTAAATTTTGATAAAATTACAAATTATAAAAGCAAGAAGATATTTTCATTTTGTAATTTACTGTTTTCTACCAAACCTTTCATTGGGTACTTCTTTAATATTAACCATCAACATTTTTATTGTAGCATGTTTTCTGCTTTCATTCCTCTGCAGAGAACACTTCTTGCCTGAGTTAGATCCAGATATATGCAATGGTGGAAGAGTTCAGCTTGTGGTGAGAGATTATATTTAAAGTTATAGAAAAATATACACAATAACTATAAATAGGCATCTATAGTTACTATAAATTTTTAAAACTATATTCTGGTTATGTAAAAAACTACATGTTATAATATTTACTTATACAATTATATTACTCTAGAATATGTATTTTAAATTAGATTTACTTGGACATAAAATTGCATGATAAGATTATTTTCTCAAATATTTTAAGAGAGTAGAAGAGTTAGTAGGGGCTGGAGTTATAGTAGTGAGTGTAGAACACTTGCCTTGCATGTGGCCATATGTGTTTCCCCAGAATGCGAGCAGGAATAACCCCTGAGCACAGAACTAGTAGTAAGCCTGAGCACTGAAGGTGTGTCCTCCAACCCACCAAAAGCACATAAGAATACGTTAATTATCAAATTATTATCACAACTCAAAAAACACTCATAAGAATCAGGAAGTTATTTTGATCTCAGTCACTCCCTGTAACAGAGTGTAAATTTTTAGACTTTTAAGGAAATCCAAGATCGGAATATGCTGACTAGATTTCAGACATTAGACATTATCTGGATGTGCTTTGTTAAACTTTATTATCTTGGGCACCTGGATCCAGAATGGAGATGAAGTAGAACTGTCATGGTTACCAAAGATAAAGAAATTACATTTGGGTCAGAGAATGTATAAAGTACTTGCCTTATACATTGTTGATGGAGTTAGATCCTAGGTACCACTTATGGTCCCTTAAACACATTAGGGGTGATCCCTGAGTGCAGAGCTAGAAGTAAGCCTTGATAACCACTGGATGTGGCCCCTACATCAAATACAAAATAGGAAGGAAGGGAGGGAGGGAAGGAGGGGAAGCAATATTACCTATAATTGCAGTACCTCTAAAAGTGAATGAGCAGAACAATAAAAGAGAGAATTTATATTTATCTCCTACCATGATCGCAACAAATTTAAACAACTGGTTTAAGCTATAGGGAAATTGAAACACAACTAAAAAGTCTTCAGCATGCAGTTGGAGTAATGAATGCATCAAGGCATATTGGAGACAGAGATGTTCTCGTCAAGAAAGGAAGCAATGAAGAATGTATTTTAAGGAGTAAACCTTTATCTTTGACATCTAGGGGAATACTTATGGATGGTGCCAAACACTTTGCACCCCAACCATGCAATAGTAAAACACTGGAATAGAAGTCAAGAAACTATAATATATAAGCAGAAGTTGGAGAAACTTGCAGGCACCGTTTTGACAACCTCTACCCAATTTGCTGATAAAGTTGCTTTCGGTTGCTTTATCTGATCTCACTCTCCATAGTGGCAGACCCTGAGTGTGAGTCCCTAAAAGGATCTCCCTGTTTTCCCTGACTGTCCATATCTTCGTGTTTTCAAGAATGTTGTGTCTCTAGAAAAGAAAGCACCATGTGGGCCACCAGAAACAGAGCCAGTTAGCTAGAATGTCAAACTTTCTACTGTGATCCCTATCAGTCTCAGAGTGCAAGCTTTTTACAACTGGATCTAGAGACCTAATTCAGTTTTAAACTACATGAGTTTCCTCACCTACTATCCAGTTCTGTGGGAGCTTAGTAGGAAGCTGGACACCCTTGTCATTGCTAGAAACTGGTACCTTTGTGACCTAGGTTCTCTTAATCTTAGGATATGGCTGCCACTGGGCCCTTCTGACATTTATTTTATATGTTATAAAATTGCACTTAAGATTTCATTAGTATTATTTTGGGATCTATAGTGTACAACACCTGGTTGCTTCCCAGGCCCTTTAGAACTTGACATACAGATGCCTCACAGTCCTATCTGAAAGACCTGGTTACCACACAGATCACTTTAACTTAGACCCCTAAAACAATCCGGATCCACAGGGAACTACATATATTTAAAAGATATACATTTTATCAGTCTCATGAACACAGATAGAGCAAGACAACAGACTATAAGGAACTCTTACTACATCAAAGAAATGCAATATATTTGGAGAACACTTGAAAACACTCATGTTAATGATGTATATTGAGAGAATAGTTTCAACAAAGTATGAAAACATTTAAATAAAAATCATAGAGGCAAACAAAAATACAGCAGCTGACTACAGTAATCGTGGTACATGGGCCTCAATAACAGAATGACAGAAAATGAAAACTGAATCAGTGAGTTCAAAGTAAATTAGAAAACAGAAAAATACCAGAAAAAAATAATTAAGAACAATGAAGGTAATGTAAGAATTATATAGGACAGCATAGAAAGCAACAATTTTCACACCATTGGTAGTTCCATAATGGGGAAAGACAGAGAGAAGAGGGCAGAATTCTTATTTAAAGAATTTGAAGAACAGAATCAATTTTTTCAATTTGAGAATTTTTAACTAAGATATTATATTTTTCATTTCTAAAATTTGTATTTGGTTTTCACTGAACACGTTTATATATTTTTATATTTCATATATTCACATGCTATTATATTTCCATTTCTTCCTTGAATATATTCATAATAGATATTATACTTTAATTTTGGCTTCAATCACAATTATTCTATATTGATTTTCTCATCATTTGAGAAAAGGTTATGTTATCTTAATTTTGTATTGCATCTCAGATATTTTATGTATTACATTCTGGATAGCTTGTTCTCTTGTTCCTCGGAGTAAAAAAGAAGACTATATTGTTATATATGACCTGTTTTTCAATGGTGACTGCTAACAGTAAAAAATGTTTATAATTTCTTTGTAATTTAAGACTGCACATTTATTTTACATGTCATGAAATTGCATTTAAGATTTCATTAATATTATTTTGGGATCTAAAGTGATGTTGATTTTCTCACTCTTTTGTTATAGGATGTACATTTTTATTTGATAACCCAGTCTCAGGATTTTATTATTTTAATTTTCAAGAATGAATTGCTGTAAAAATAAGAATAAAGCTTCTTCTCCTTTGGTGTCTAGCTTCTTGCTTAAGGAAAATTTATGCCTCTGTATTGTTATTTTTTTTAAAGTCTGTAAAATAAAATACTTGAACTTCATGCCTTACTAGCCTGTTCAAGAAAAACAAAAATTTGCCTTTGTCAAAAGTAATCAGGAAGTAAGTGTTGCTTCTTTAGTAAAAATTATAAGCAACATTGCTAATTACATAAATAAGATAGGTAGATAATGTTTGAGATCTGAAATATGTAAAGAGGTTTTCCTTGTGTTAAAAAATCTTTACACACATTCCACTTCACACATTTTTCTGAAATATTTTTGGGTCATTTTTAGTGAATTATTCATAACAAGTAATACAAAATAAATGATTTAGGTTCTGGCTTTGGGGGTTGTGGTGGAAACATCCAAAATATATTGGTGGGAAGGTGTAATGGTGGTGGGATTGCTATTGGAATATGACATGTAATATATTATTGTGAAAAACTTTGTAAAAATAAAAAATATTGTATTGATTTAGATTTTCCATGGTAGTAATAAAATTATATTCAGTGTCCCTTATCGCTCTGTTGGTGATCTTGCTTTCGTTACCCAGGCCATGGCCCATCACCTAGTCACATCACTTTTATTGTTTTCTGTTAGAGCCTCATTTGCCATGGTTCCTATATCACCTTAGTTGGGGCTTCAGCTGTTGCCTATGAGTTTTGACCTGGATTTTCCCCTACATGCTCAAATCACTTCCCTCTTTGTCTTATACACAAGAGCATAACTTACACATAATGCATAAATACAGTATTCATGCAGAGAATTTCTTTGACTGCTCTTTGGTTGTATTGAAAACCTAACGTTCACATTGTGATTGTAGACTAAAATACAAAATCACTTTTAGCCATCTTTGTTTTTTATTTTGGTCATACCTGGCAGTGCTCTGGGCTTATTCCTTGCTCAGAGATCTCTTCTAGCTGTGGACAGGTACCATTGCGCCGATGATCAAACTGAGGCCGGCCAGGTGTAAAGCAAGTGCCTTACCTGCTGTACTGTTTTTGAGACTATTGGATAGAAGTTTGTATGAGCTGCCTTCCTGGAGGTGATCAGGGATCATGTGAACGGATTAACACCATCTCTGAAACTGGCTAAGATGGAAGTATTGCTACCATAATAAAAAAAACGTTACAAATTAGGCCTTACCTCTGTCACCAAGAATTGGTTTGAACTTTAGTGTGGAACTTCTGATGCCAATATTTCAAGATTTTGGACAGATGTATTACATGATGTCTAGCATACCTTCTTCATTTGCAAAAAGGACCATCTGTAAAAGGCTTAAACTCTCGATTTCATCTTTAGCTTCACTAGCCATTACCCAGGCAAAGAGATACCATTCTCTTTTATGTCCGACCCAGTGAGAATGGCATAAATTCGAGGGTTCTGTATTCAGTATAACTAATACATATAATAATAATAATAATAATAATAATAACTGGGAACAATTTGCGTTGGCAGAGATGTGGTGAAATGAAATAGGGAATTGTCATCCCCCGCTGGTGAGAATTGTCATGTGCTTCAACATCTATTGAAAACAGTGTGGGGATTTCTCAGAAATGTGAGAATTGAGCTGGCATATAACTCAGCACTCCCACTTCTGGGTATTTACCCCTGAACACAAAACCATTCGTTCAAAATTACATATGTTAAGGGATTTGTTGCATCACCTTAGCACAATAGCAGGGTGATTTAATCAACCTAGGTGTCCATTGACAAATGAATGGATTATAAAGATTTTATATGTGTACATAGATGCACTTATATTCACACACATATAAATAAAGGAATATTAATTTTCTCATGGCAAAGATTTTATCTCATTTATATAGATGATACTAAGCATCACATCTTATTTTGTGCATAAAGGTGAAAGTTTTTGATACCATTGCTTGGGGACCAGAGTGATAGCATAGCCGGTAGGGCATTTGCCTTGCATAAGGCTGATCCGAGTTCGATTTCTCTACCACTCTTGGAGAGCCCCGCAAGCTACTGAGAGTATTCTGCTCACATGGCAAATCCTGGCAGGCTTCCCGTGGCATATTCAATATGCCAAAAACAGTAACAGCAAGTCTCACAATGGAGACATTACTGGTGCCCGCTCAAGCAAATCAATGAACAAGGGGAGGATAGTGACAGTGACGGTGACCATTGCATGAACAAGTCTCTCTGACTTTGGTAGAACTTATGTTAGTAGCTCTCAGTGACTGTCTATATGGAATTCTCCAGATTGTCCACATTTAGGGAGGTATTTTAGTATGTGTCTAAAGGCATTTAGAACATTTTTCTGGATTCACTGTTGACTCCAGCTCTGAGTTATACCTACTGGGAGTGTGGTCTCAGTGAGGTAAGCTTTAAATGTCCTTGAGTAGTGAAGATTTGATTTAGAGTTGAAAAGTAATTGCAGAAAATTGCATTTTAAGTCTTATTTTGTGGTATTGAAGTTTCCACAAACATGATTTACAATTATTTATTCTTTGTTTTATTCTGAGACTGCTTGCTGCTTATTGAGTAACAAGCTCACCAAATGATCCTAAAACCTTGAAATTAAATCATTTTAGTTAAAGCAAAGATTATAGAATCCATTTATTTATTTATTTATTTTGGTGTAGGGTGGGGAAAGGAATGCCTGGCTATTCCCAGGGCTTACTCCTGACTCTGTGCTCAGGGAATACTCCTGGTGGACTTGGGGGACTCCATGGGGTGCCAAGGATTAAACTGGGTTCGGCTGCATTCAAGGCAGGGCACTGCCCACAGAGCTATTACTCCAGACTCCATAAATTTTTTTTTTCCTAGAAAAATTCAGTACTAACCTCGTGAAATCATCAAAGACAGTATTTCTCAACTGTGGGCCATATAGCCTCTTGTTGGGTCTCCAGAATATTCCAAAGGAGCCAGAGGTGAAAATCCCATAAAGGGAAACTGTAAGTTTCCAATAAAAAAAGAAAGAAGGAAACAGGGGTGTGATGGCCCACGTGGGCAGGACTCGAATGTTTGGTGGCCAAGAGCCACCTCCCCAGGCCGGACAATAGGTGAAGAATAGGCGATAGATGGAGGAACTGGGCTCAGGCTGGTTGGCAATAGGTTTATTTCTACTCTCCTCCCCAGCGTCTTCCAATCTCTCCATTTATGGCACAGTCATAGTCGTCATTTTGGCCATAGTCCCAGTCATCAGCATTTCATCATCCTTGTCTCCTTGCAGGTCTTAAGTCTCCAAAGTCTCAGATCTCCCCCTTGTCTTCAGTGTCTCATTGTTGACCTTCTTGTCCTCAATGTCTAGTACTCAGCATCCACTCTTCAGCATCTAATCTTCATCTTCTTCCCAGAGTCTAGTCCCAGAGTCTCATTCCCAGCATCTTCTATAACTCTCTCCAACTCTCTTCCAACTCTTACCACTTTCTCACCCCTTACAGAAGAGTTATATAAGAATCATGAAGGGTGGGGATACAAAGGTAAGGATGAACATTATCATAAGGAGAAAGAGAGGTAAAGGCCACTCCTTCAGGAGATTAACTCAGGTACAAAATCTCATCTAAAGAGATTATGCAAAATTACTAGGGGATTCCACTCAAGGGCAGGATTCCATCCAGGGTTTATTGTTTTATCTATTGCTTTTTCCTTTCCTTGACTAGTAATCCATTTAAACAATCATAGTATATTTACATCTTATAAATTCTAGCAATGTGATTTTGTATGAACACAGAAAGAGATATATTAAGCTTAAAGGTTGGCTCTTCCTGAGGACATCTTGCTATAAATTCCAGACCACAGTCCTCAGGCCAGGTTAGTCTTTCCTAACCCCAGCAGGGTACTTATTCAGTTACTTCTTTTTGGGTCATGACCAAAAAGAGTAGTCCAATGACCATGCTCTTAATTTATAGTTAAGTATTATGGAACTTGGCCTGGCCCATTTCGATGCCAGGGTAGCTTATAGCTTGCCCTGGGTCCATCCAGTCTCTCCTGGGGACCCTGCTCTTGGAGTGCTAGGAACTAAGGGCAACTGAAGCTTAAGTCAAGTAAATATGGATGCCCAAGAGTAAATTTTATTTTGGAGTCAATAAACTCCCATGTTATAAAGTATAGCGTCAACTGTCTTCCTGTCTTTATACAAAAAATACAAAAAGTACATTGCTTAATAAACCATTCAAATGACAAAAACAAAGGAAAGAGAAAAACAATACAGGACTTTTAGTGCCTGGTGGAATTGGGTGTGCCTCAAGGGCACTGTTGTGGGAGTAACTCAATAAACTTAAGCTCCCTAAGGAAGAAGCAAGGACAGCCAAATGTTATCTAACACCCTAGTACCCAAATAAACATGATGAGAGTAGTAAAATATAATAAAAATATACAAAACACTAAAAAAGCACTGTTCTAAAAAGTAATTGTGATATTATCTGTTTTCCAACAATAAATTGTTAATTTCTATAACTATAAAGTTATTATTCAGGTTATCTTCTCAAATGATTTTAAAGGTAGAATGGTATTTCCATTATCACAGATGAAAACTGTTAGTGACCTTTTAAGCAAGTTCAAGTGAAGTGGAGAGATAATACACTAGGTAAATCTTCTGTCTTGCATGTGGCCAACCCTAGCACAATCTCTGAAAGTGCCTATGGTCCCCTGAATACCAGGAGAAGTTACTCTAGAGTACAGTAAGTAATAGGCTCCAAGTACAGATTAAAAAAATAACTGAAAAAAATGAAGTCAACTTAAACACAAATACCTATCATCGATGATTGAATGAAAGATGTAATATGCATGCACAATGAAGCACTATTTGGCTTTACAAGTGACCAAAATTCTTCCATTTGTACCTACTTTTTGTGAAAAAGTCGAGCATAAAAGAATATACACCTTATAGTTTTACTCATATGTACAAAGAAAAAGAAAAGCTGAAATAAGGAGCAAATATGATAAATAAGAACCAACATAGTTTCTAGGAAACAAGGGGGAAAGAGCAGGTAAATTGGATAGAAGTTATTTGTATGGTGAAGGATATAACCTAAATTTTTGGTGGTTAACATGCTATGCATAAATGTTGATTTATGAGCTTCACATATAAATCCTAAAATTCAATCTTAGTTTAGATTTTTGACTGATACTAAGTCAACAATAACAAAATTAAAATAAGGGAACCAGAAGAAAAACGCATGTTTAAGGCCCCTAATTTGCATGCCGCCAACCCATTAGATGCCCAATATCATATGATCCCTCTAGTATTAGTAGGTGTGGGCATGGAAGGACCCTAATATTACTGTGGGGGCCCTGGAGATTTCCTTAACATCATAAACAGTCTTAGCAGTACTGCATCCTCAGGTTCTATCACTTAACTACCAAGATGGTTGACCAAAAATTGCCCAGAAATTCCCCTAGACCTCAGTGCTATTTGGGAAGAACGCCCAAATTTAAAGAGAGTATGGCTTTATTATGATTGAGTCATTCATTGAAAATTAATCAAATCAAAACCTAATCAAATTAAAAACTTAACTTGTACTGACCATTGCAGTTTTAAAATATGAGATGTAATCTTAATTAATGGCAATCTTTATTACTTATATTTAGAAAACCTTCATTTTAAACCATAACCACAAATTAATTGTTCTTTTAAAATTCTACTTTAAGATATCCAACTCATGTGTATTTTTTTCACTACAGTTTTTAAAAATCTTTCCATACAATTTGTTGTCTCACTTTTACTGTGAATCTATTGTTTTATCATGAATTCAGTCTTTCCAATTCCCTAAGCCAATCATTTTATTTCAGATTATCTCCTTAACTCCTTGAATCTGGCAGTTTTCTTTACGATTAAACTGAAAATCTTCCCTTGAACATCTGTAATTCTGTTTTCACAGATCCTTTCATCTCTGATACACTGTGCCCTGTCCTATATTATTGGGTTCAGTTGTTTTCAGTGTTTCTTTCTGAAAATCTCTCGTGAACTTGGACATTGAACTCTCTTAAATTGCCAATCTCTTCTCTCATAGCTTCTTCAATGATCTTTCTTCCCCTTTTTGTTCTTTCCCAAAGCTTCTATTAACTAGCTTTTCAATTTAGATATTAACTGAAACTCCATTTTCAACACTCATGTGTATCCACAGTTTTATGTTTTCAGCTATTTAGGGTGCATTCCTTAAGATAAGCATTGCTAATGCCTTCAGTTTTTTTTATTACAAAAAACAAATTTATTTATTTATTAGTGAAACACCATGAGGAACAATTGTAGACTTGCAAATTTTTGTGCTTGGGTTTCAGTTATACAACGATCGAGTACCCATCCCTCCACCAG
>JAOXYA010106865.1:0-10739 GCA_028565675.1 Sorex palustris | reverse complement strand
CACCCTGTTCGTTCCATTCTAGGCCATGGGTCCCGATGTGAAGTTCTTCAGCTGATCTTCTCGGTCCTATCTTGGCAGTAAAATCACCCACAATGATCTTGTAGAAGGTGTGGTCTTCTTTATGTATAGGTTAACAGTAAACGAGACACCAAAGGAAGAATGGACCATTGTAGGAAAGATATGGGGAGCATCAGGGAAACTATGGGTCTTAGGTGGGATAATAGTTACTATTAGTACTTTCACCAGGTCCCTTTGTCTGCAGTTGATCCTGTCTCAGGATAACTACTCTTGCTGAATGAGTCATTTCATCAGAAGAAGCTGGGGGTTAACACTTGCACTCTTAGTGCCTCAAAGTGCCCCACATAGTCACAAAATCCTGGCTTCCCTGCCAGAGTAGGGGTATCTCTGACAAACAGTATCTGCTCTTTTGAGAGCTTTTCCTCAAAAATATTTGGAGGCAGTCACCCCAAGGCTCGAATTTCCTCAGGGCCCTTGTTTAAATCTCTCCCTTTCCTAATTCTGCTTCTGCTACTGCTTTTCCCTGAAGAATTCTTTCTTAGTTAATCAATCATTTGCGACTGAACAGCCCTCTCAGCCTCTGCTCCAAGAAGCAGACCTAAAACACATCCTACTAAAAATGAAGGTTAGTCATTGTAATTGCTGTCTAACTCAGCACCACTGCCAAGAGAAAATTTGCAGATATTGTATTTAATTCAGAATCATTAAAGACAACTCATTTCAAACCCAAGCTGTTTTCTTATAGTTGGCATTATAAAACTGAACACATACCCCAGGATTCGAAAAAACATTAGTGTTTGTAGTATGTTTATTATTACTTGATTAGGCAACCAAGGAATTGTTCCCATTCCGTCAAGCTGGGCATCACTCTGACAGTGTGGAGAACCAGACTAGTTCTTTAAATATTTGAATTTTTGTCAATAAAATCGGGTGGCGGGGGTGGCAGATCTCTTGGTGGTTGCTATGGTTGCAACAACTGGGAGTATTACAGGTTGCAAGAATTGGGAGTTTTACATTAAAATGTTCTCTGATCCCATCCAGGGAGTTCCTTATGAAGAAAATCACATAAATTCATGTTTTTCTCACCTGAGTTTGTATCTGTGCAGTTGTGGGCTCAACTATGAATTTAGCAGTTTAAGACCATCCATCAGAAAAATAATGAGAGGCCTGAGAGATAATACAGCACGTAGGACATTTACCTTGCATGCAGATGACCTGGGTTCAATCCCTGTTCCCCAAGCACTGCCAGGAATGATACCTGACTGCAGAGCCAGGGTGTGATTCACAAAAACAAAAAACAAGCAGAATATAATATGAGACCTGTTGGAATATTAGTAATAGATTCAAATTAGGTAGATAAGCCTATATTAGTTTACATACAGACTTAAAACGGGTTGGAATTGAGGGAGAAGTTGAGGTTAGAGATAATCTTACCATTTCAAATCTGGGCTATTGTGACCTTTTTCTTTATGGAATGTTATATTCAAAGTTTGGCTATTTTTTAAATTTATTTACTTATTTTTGTTCAACATCTGGAAGTGCTCAGGGATTTCTCCTTTCTCTGTGCTCAGGGACCCACATGTGGGGCTGTGGATCAACCAGGCCAGTCATGTGCAGTCATGTACTATTTCTCTGGTCCCCAATCTCCACACAGGAGTGTTCCCCCTAAAAATGGACTTCTAGAATGTTGTTAAGGGAAAGAAAAAAATTGAGAAAAATATAATACCGCATGGTTGAGAAAGTTATATAATCACAAATTTTGTCATGATCATCTTTATGAACATCATTAAAATTAGGAGAGACCATTTAAAAATATTTATTTATTTATTTTACAAAGCTCTTCATGATTGGATTTCAGTCATACAATGTTCCAACACCCATCCCTCCACCAGTGTACATTCCCAGCGCCAGTGTCCCCAAGTTCCTCCCATCACCCCCCCACACCCCTACCCCCTGCTTGCCTCTATGGTACTTTTCTTCTCTCTCTCTCTCTCTCTCTCACACTTTTAGGAGAAGACCATCTTTTTTCCAGACAAAATAAATGAATAACCATAGGAAATTTAGGAGACAAAGAAGGAATTCATTGAGAACTGTTAGTGTTTTGTGGAGTTGGTTCCCTGACTCAGGACTTTTTTGAGTGTCTCTTTCCCTAAGTTGAGTTTTCAGGGCCTGTGGTCATCCTCAGGGGTATTCAGAGTCTGTGGTTCACATTCATTTGAGAGTGTGTTTGTGGGGAATTGACCAGGGATGAGTACCTTCCATACAACTGGTGTGTTTTTTCTTCCCTGACAAGAACATGAATGAGAAAAAAATTTTTCATTCTTCTTTGAAATCAGGATTAAGAATCTGAAAGTAGTGATTTTCTTTTCAAAATGAAGTGTTCTGGCTCCGCCTCTGGTTCTTGAGTTCTTGGGAACCAAAATTGATAGAATACAGGCTTAGAACTAGGTCTACATCCAGAAGTTGCTTCCTCAAGAAAAAAATTATTTTTTATGCATAGCTTGAGGCCCTTGTAGAGGACTTTGCTTGTCTTGATGATAAATATGACCAGTTCTGTCATATTAACAGGGATCTATTGAAGATGGGGATCATGAGGGTGATGCAGTAAAAATGGGAAATGGAGGCCCTCCAGTGACTTGTCATTGAGATGCATATAATACAGTTTAGAATGAATCAGGAGCTAAGGTTTCAGTTTGTATGTCAGGCAAAGCAGTCGAACACTGACAATGTTCTGGGCTTTCATCTAACATATTCTAAGCAAAGTGACTGAAAATTTCTTTAAAACTTGGAACAGAATCTTGAGCATGCTCTTTTGCCCAGGCATTGGCAGTTGCTGCATCCTGCCAGCTGGGAGATGGACCACACCCAGAGGAGGATCCCCCATGATTATGAATGGTCTCCCTTCCTCACCCCCTGCCTGGGAGAGTCAGCTTGCAGGCCAACATCAGAGGGACTCCTGCAGAGTGAGCTTCTCTGCCCAAAACAGTTTCTCAAGGGAAGGAAGTGTCAGCTTGAGAGCCCGTGTCCTTCAACTTGCCAGGAATAGGAGCAGTTGGCATTTTCACAGGATGGCTCTTACCCTCTGGGGTCTGCTAGATGTGTCACCAGTCATCACAAAACCAGATGGCTGCTGGTAAACTCCTATGAGAAAGGGAAGGGACAGATTTGTTTTGCTGTCTTTCTAGCTGTGTCACTGCGTGTCTTTATTTTTGTCTTCAGTTATTTTAATTAGTAAAATGACCCAGTCATTTTGGGGTTAGTTGTAAAACCAGCAGAATTTGGAAAGGAAATAGAAGAGAACTTGGCTTTCCACCCATTTCACTTGGACGATGGCTATGCTGGAGCTCTCATTTTCTTGTGTTCATCTCTTCATTTGGTGAAGCGAGAATCCTGAACAAAGTCCATCATCCTGCCCCTAGTTCACCTAATTGAGACATCCTGAATTTGTTTGTCATGTTTCTAAGAACTTCTGTTAAATAGTTTATTCCATGGGCCACCACATTTCTCTTCCAATGTAGTCTTGTTTTTCTTGATGGCAAAAATCATAGTATAAGTGCATCTGCTAATAAAAGGCATTTCCTCTCCCTGGAGTATCTTGTTGGATATGACTCGATTCAGTACTTAAATGTAATGGCCTAAAAAAATAAGACTTCAGAAAAAAATAAAATGAAATAGATGGAAATACTTTTTCAGTGCACAAAATGCAAGGCATCTGGTGGAATTCTATTAGCCATTTTTTCAACTGGGGAGAAAGATTAGTTTCTGCTGCTTTCTCTGAGTGCAGTGAAGGGAAGGTTGTGGTTTTGGTTGAGAAAGCACACTTATTATCCAACCATATTTTTAGAATTTTTAGATATCTAACTTACTGACTTGAGTTTATAATTTAAGCATGTAACCTTTAGGAAAAAATCGTCCTTATTTCTTTAAATTTCTCATGCATAATTTTAGCCTAGAGGAAAAATTTTGGGGAAGTTTATCAAATTCTGCCTCATCATCAGTTATAGAGCTATTCAAAGAGGAAAGAGTGATGTTTTATTCTTAATATTCTGATATTTATGTCTAGATTTATACCCCTAAAATTATATTTAAAAATCCTTAATTACATACAAATGAAAAATTTTGAATTCTACATATTTAACAGTAATTCATCCAGTTTATATTACTTAAAGCCTATTTTCTTTTTTGAGAATTTATTTAGACTGTGTGCTAGGGTATGAGGCAATTATCTGAGATATTGCACAGACAGTACTTTGAAACAAGCTAAAGTAGTTTTAGAGATTGGTCCCGTTTATAGAATGAAATAGCTGTACCCAAGCTGTTCTGAGTGTTGTCTGATAAAGGCTGAAGTATGTATCCTTTCCCAGGGAATAGCTCCTCCATGAATGGAACCTATGCTTTCAGAGTTTATGGCCTCTTCATAAGAGGTAAACACAACTGATAACTAACTGGAATGATATACAACTCTGGTCATATGGACTCAGAACCTTTCTGCGGATCATCATGTAGAGCTCCTCATGGGTTCAGATGGAGACTGCATTTCAGCTGAGATCACATATTTGTTCAGCGCTTTACCTGTTTATTCTGCTCTTCTTAGGTCTTCATGATTGATTTTTATCTTAAGTGCACTAAATCACTTGTACTAGAATATCCATCCTTGGTTTTTCTTCTAGAAGACACTATGCAAGATCATACTATTTCTATACAAAAATTATGGCTTTGTCTGCATTATAAAAATTGTGGCTATGGCTGGTTCCGGAGGTCTTCAGCTGTTGGGACTCTGGTTGGGGTGGGGAGGGAAACTCACCCGCCCCCTCCAAGGGGCCCTTGTGAGGACAGACAGGCATGGGGGCAGGAGACCTCTGGAACCAGCTACAGCCATGTTTTAAGATCACTCTCCACACTCTCGAATGAGCCTCATGCACGAACTAACCAGCAGAGCAACCCAGGTGTGTGGGACCAAGGCTGAGAGCTCCAAGGCTGCTCGAATTGGGACTGGGCCTCCTCCACCCAGATCCCCCATCTTCCAGTAGCTAGGCATTACACCCACCAACTGCCCCTGGCGCCATGTAATCCCACCAGTGACCAAGATCCAGAGACTATAAAATCATGCTCCCAGCACTAGACCTCTAACTAGACCACTAACCCAACTAGACTTCTTATTATCAAGTTCTTGCTCTCAGAGAACCTGGCAGGCTACCAAGAGTATCCTGCCCACACAGCAGAGTCTGACAAGCTCCCTATAGTTTATTTGATATGCCAAAAGTAACAATGATGGGTCTCAGTCCCCTGACCCTGAAAGAGCCTCCAATGTGGCATTTGCTAAAATCTCAGGACTAGGATGAATGGAGACATTACTGGTGCTTGCTCGAGGAAATTGATGAACAATGGGATGACAGTGATACAGTGATAAATATTGTGCATATTGTTTCTGAAAAATATTCATAGGTAAAATGACAATACTAATAAATGTAATTTCCACACATAACCATTATTGACATTGACAAATATTCTTTCATTTAAAAATGTATTAATTAACTAGTAAATTTATGGTCTTTAATGGATAGAATCTTCTACCTTCATAATGTTGTTTATCCTTCTATATTATTTTTGTGTGATTATTTGATATGGTTTTGTTAATTAGATCATGGCAAACATGATGCAAGCAGTAGTTTGGCAACACTTGCCCATTAGGCATCTATTTTTTATATTTCCTTATTCTCTGTGTTGTATATACACTTGCATTTAGGGCTTAGAATGTGGAGATACTACGATGCCAAGCTACCCAAAGTCTAGAAATAACAAGTTCTTCCTGTGAGAACAACTTTGATTAAAAACCAACTGTCCAGGTCCCAATGATCTTCTTTAATTCTCACCCACCAATCAAGTAACTTCCTCATCTCTTTTTTTAGGGGTCGTGAACATAAATATTTTGCTTCATAACTAGAAAGTATATATATATATTTAATTCCAGTCTCTTACCATACTTGATTAAAACAATTTCTAGGCCCATTTTAAAAAACAGGATTTTTTAAAAAATATTTTTTTCTTTAAAGCTGTTCACTGTGCATAAAGAGTTCAGGTGGCATGCTGAGTGCTTAATCAGACTCTGGAGGTTACATGCCATTGTGAGTGATTTACTATTACTGGGGTGGTCCAAGATGCTTGAGTAACCTCAGCTAGTCCATATGAGTCAGAGCAGTGTAACCAAACCCAATGAACCCATAGAATCATGAGAAATTATGTCACTGATGTTTTAAGTAATCGAGTTTTGGAATCGTTTGATATGCAGCTGAATATTACTGAAACTGTTGTATGGGCTCTGGACCTATTATTCATCTCACTTCTACTACACACTTTAAGGTAAAATTCTATGCTCTTACAAGGACCATGCTGATCCCTGGGTCTAGTCATTGTCTTTGAAAGGTGGTGCCAAGATCATTTCCTTTAAATGGCTCTCATAATTTGATATGTAGTGAGATCCATGAGCTAAGTCAGGCCTGACTCTCCTCTGTATGTGTAAACCTAAGCATACTCCCTGTTCTGACTATGGTGGGGATGCTCCCACTCTCTTAGAACAGATAAATCTGAAAGATATCTCAGCACTGACTTGCTAATATACTGGTGGTCTATTTGGATTTGTCCCTTGCATTTATTTCCTTTGAGAAAAATGAAAGAAACAGAATTTTTCAGGACAAAAGCCAGGCATTCCTGAGTTCTCCCGCCCAACCATCAAAACCCAATCTACATTTTTACCTTTCTCATTGGATGGTACATTAATTTTTTTTGTTCATTTGTTTTTTTTGCTCCACACTCTGCTTTGTTTGTCAGGGTCTTACTCCTGGCTCTACTCTATGTTCAGGGATCACTCCAGGATAGGATCAGGGGAACCATAGATGCTTTCAAACACAAGGATCAGACTCATGTAAGGCAATCATCCTACTCACAGGACTATCTCTTTAGCTCTACATTAAAGATATTTTATTTATAAACACTTCTATGTCAAAGAGTAGTTTTGCTTATTCTTTCTTTTTTACTTTAAATGTTTTTTGTGTTGTTGTTGTTGATGGGGTTCCCTAATTGACTTCTGTGAAGTGGGAAGGAGAGAGGTAGCAAACTCCAAAAGGAGATCTATCCACCTCTGCCACCAGGCAATGACTAGGGAAATCTAGGACTGTGAGCCTTACTCTTTGCAAGAAAGGAAAGTCAGTCTGAGAACTTACCCAGACTTTTCAGGTCATTTGCCCTTCCCTCACAGAAAAATATTTCAGGAGAAGATGAGCAGTGAAGTATAATGTATTTTATTTGGAAGTTTTGAGGAAGAGTGGGTGGGGAGAGAGAAATATATACATATGTACATATTTATATGTATAAGAGAATATATACATATTTATATATAAGATATTCATAAATATATACAATTACAAAGTATATATTATATATAAATTTATAGAATTATATGTAACATAAAGATGCATATATTATATGGGACCCATGGTGGTGGAGGATGGGCGCTGGTGGAGGGATGGGTACTTGATCATTGTATAACTGAAACCCAAGCACAAAAATTTGTAAGTCTATAGCTGTTCCTCATGGTATTTCACTAATAAAAAAGATGCATATATTATATACTTGAAATAGTTACACATAATTATATGTAATTATGCATATTATTACATATAAAGTCATATGAAATTTATATATAATAAAATTTATGTTATTATATATGAATATATACTCATATATAGACCATACTAAAGAGGGGAAGAGAGAGAGAACTCACATGCTTCTCTAGAGTGAAGAGGGAGCCCCAGTACACATCCCGACATTAGTTATGAAAGTACACATCTCAAGAAGGGCGATGCAGGTGGCATATGTGCTCAGACACATCTGCTCAGCAGCAACACATGGACATGGGCAGTACATGGGCTCAGGGCAGCAGATTCCTGCACTCTCTTTGTTCAAGTAGGCTTTGACAGGGTTCATCCCAAGCTGCACTACGTGGACTTTCTACCTAGGTAAGAATACATTGCTAGATTGCCAAGGCGTAGAGCTGGCAGCCGTTGATAAGTCTCCTAAGATATTCTTTTCCTGGCCTTTGTTCTGTAGTAGCTTCTCTCCAAGCACATCCAGCCTTTTGTGGATTTCTGCTAGCACAAAGTAAAGGTCTTATCAGGCTTTAGTTCTTATACTCACAAGGTGGATTTTTACAGCCTTGGGGCTAGTTGGTTTTATTATTTCCCAATAATTCTTTGCCAACAGGGGCCCTGCTCTACCTATCTGCCTGCCTGCTTCACTCTGATGACTTGTGTTCACACACTTGATTGCAGAGGTCCCAATGTCTGTGCTACCTGCTTCTCACTTGTTATCTGGCTTGGTGCTGAGGATCAAGCTCAAGGTTCCTGCAGAGAAGACACCTTGCCATTGAGCTATCCTGGGTCCTGTGCCAAATCGCCTAGAAGATGAAATGTTTGTGCATATCCTTAGTTACTTCAATGAATGAAGTGAAATTTTGGATCAAAACGAGAGTTTTAAAAGATTTGGTAAATAATTCCAACTTCCCCATTCTTTCCACTTCCACTGCCCAAGATGGTACCACTTTGTACTTTCATCAGCAATGAATGACTATGATCATTGTCTTTGATGGTCACCATGACTGATATTTTTACTTTTAAACAATAAAATAAGGTTCTATCACAATATCCAAGTTTATATTTTATTTTCTAAAAGATACTGAATAATTACTATAGGTTCATATCTCATTTTTTTTATTTTGCAAGTTGACTATTACAAAAATTGTTAAAATCTAGAGAAACTTTACATCATTGTGGGGATTTTCCTTCCTAACAAAAATGCCTAAGAATGAGATATGCCCCTAGTTAAGATACTTTAGGTATTAGAATATTAGGGGTTTGTAAAAATGCCCCCAGGATAGAATAATCATGATCACGACCATCCTGTTGTTTGTCGATTGCCTCAAGGAGGCCCCAGTAACGTCTCCTTTGTTCTAGCCCTGAGATTTTTTAAAAAGTGCCATATTCAAGGCTCTTTCAGGGTTAGGAGAATGAGACCATCATTGTTACTGGTATTTGGCATATTGGGTACGCCACGGGGAGTTTGCCAGATTCTGCCATGTGGGCAGGTTACATTCGGTAGCCTGCCAGTTTGTCCAAAGTAGGAATGAGATGATAAGATGTCATTATCATTCGCTGCCGAGCGGTTCCAGGAGCTGGGTTTTATAGTCTCTGAGTCTTGGCCATTGATGGGATTACAAGGCACCAGGGGGCCAGTTGATGGGTGTGAGCCCCACCTCCTGGAATTTGGAGGATCTAAGTGGAGGATGCTCAGCCCCAATCTAAGTAGGCTTGGAGGTCTCAGCCCCGGGACCCGCATGCTTTTGTTCCTCTGCCGGTACCTTCATGTGTGCGGAGAGAGTCTCCTGCCCCCGCGCCTGGCTGTCCTCGCCGGGGCCCATTGAAGGGGAATGAGTTGAGTTTTCCTCCCGGCCCCGACCAGGGCTCCGGCAGTCAAAGACCTCCAGAACCAGCCACCACCATGCTGAGACAAACAAAACTAAACTAAATAAAACCTGCTTACACCAGGCATGCTCAAATCTCCCTAGAGTAGCACTGTAGCACTGCCATAGCTTGTCATCCAGTTTGTTCATTGATTTGCTCGAGTGGGCACCAGTAATGTCTCCATTGTGAGACTTGTTACTGTTTTTGGAATCTCGAATATGCCACAGGTATCTTGCCAGGCTCTGCCGTGTGGACAGGATACTCTCAGTAGCTTGCCGGGCTCTCCGAGAGGGACGAAGGAATTGAACCCGGTTCAGCTGCGTGCAAGGCAAACACCTTACCCACCGTGTTATCGCTCCAGCCCTAGAGTAGTAGGTATAAACCCGAACTTGGGGTCCTAATAAACCTGGGAGAAAGTTCTGGTCTCGCTCTGCTCACACTTGCTATGTGAGTATGAGCCTTTGCTTTCCTCTCTGTAATGAGGACGAACAGGTTCTAACTCACTGGGGGGCAGTGATGACGAAAAATTACGGAAAGATGTTTTGCACAGCTATGAAAGGATTAATCCAACTCACCCGGACCTATCAGATGAAAGGAAGGGAGAGCACCATTTCAGATAGTTTGAATCTCTTAAAATTGGTTTTTCTTCTCTTCTTCTTTTCGAAAGTTCCCAAGTCCAGGGGCTGGAGTAATAGTACAGCAGGTAGGAGGCTTGCCTTGCATGAGGCTAGTTTGAGTTTGATCCACACTACCCCATGTGGTCCCCTGATCATTCCCCAGGAAGAATCCCTGAACACTGAGTAGGGGCTAAGCCCTGACCTGAGTGTGGCCCAGGTGTGGCCCCAAAACTAAATAAAGTTGGGCAGCATGACTGAGCAAAAACAAAACAACGAAACAACCCAAAACCCAAACAAACAAAAACAAATGAACAAAGGAAAATAATCCAACAGTGAAATAAGAAACCCTTTAGAATTTGAAGATGAAATCCTAAATGAATAGGGCCAACCTCAAATAAGCTCAAAACTATGCATCCCTACTCTGGATGGGAGATGTGTGCTGAAAGTAGGTAAAGGCCCAAACATGATGGCCTCTCAGTATCTGCATTGCAAACCATGATGCCCAAAAGGGAAGAGAGAGAAGAAGAAGAAGAAGAAGAAGAAGAAGAAGAAGAAGAAGAAGAAGAAGAAGAAGAAGAAGAAGAAGAAG
>JAOXYA010106844.1:0-10739 GCA_028565675.1 Sorex palustris | reverse complement strand
GAATCGAACTCGGGTCGGCCATGTTGGCTGCGTGCAAGGCAAATGCCCTACCGCTGTGCTATCGCAGCCGGCCATCACTGTTTTGTAGGGGGGAAAAATAATCTTTTTTTTTTTAACTGACTGACTTCTCTTATTAAGGTTCATGGTTAGCATCAATTCTGTGATTTTGTGAAGTTTGACCAGATGTGGAAATTATGCAAAAGGAGAACTGATGCTGGAGGGAAATGTCTGGAAACCCCTTTGCTCTTCTCCTGTGGCAGAACTAAAGTTTTCTAAAGCTGCCGAGGGAAGGGTGCAGAAAACACCACAACCGAGATGACCTTGGTCCGTAAGGCCATGAGTAAGCAAGAATGGAACCAGGGGCCATGAACCAAGGCTCAGCTGGCTTCTTCCTGAGGGTGGGGCTGGGGAGGGCCTGCTTCTCCTTTCAGCTCTGCCTGGGACTCATTTCCTGCCCCCCCTCTGAGGTGGTGTAATCTGGGAGTCTTCTAGAAAGATTGAGGCCATACTAGGGGGAGGTTGGCTTGGGTATAACCTCAGTCATCAGAAAGGCAAGGAGAGGGGGTTTGAAGAGATAGGGAAAAAGTGACAAGAAGAGAAGGGAAGGGTGTCTGAGAAATGCTTGCTGGCAGGTCTGATGGCTGGAGCACGACAAATTGCCATGAGGGGGACCTGACAAACACCAGAGGTACCCAGCGCCCTCCCTCACTCAGGGATTCACACCGCAGGGCCATGATGAACCAGGCCCTGAGCTGAAGCATAAACATTTGTGTTTGTTTCCTGCGTCACTTGGATAATGGGACTTTCTAACCATTCTTGATGCTGGTACAGTCTTAAGCTCTGTTGTCCTGGGACAGAGCCCAGGTTCTACCCTGAGGATTTCTGTGTAAGAGTTGGGCAGCAATGGCCTCACCAGAAAGGCTCTGGAGGGTTCTGGAACCCTTGCGTTGTGCGAGGAATCATCAGTTCATTATTTCATCCACATCTATTATACACATCACATGGATGTGATTTAGATGAGTATTGTGAACTATTGGAAACTTTTCCAGTAACTTGAAAGTCACACCCACAAACTGCCCCCAGTGCCATGTAATCCCATCAACAACCAAGATCCAGAGACTATAAAACAAAACTTCCGGAAGCTGGTGCGCGACCTCTCATAGTCTAACCCACTGATGTACCTAAAGCAGAACACATGTGTTTGGTTTTAACATACTTGCTTGTATTCTCTTATATACATTCTCCGTGGGCTGGAGCAATAGCACAGTGGTAGGGCATTTGTCTTGTACGTGGCCGACCCGGCCGACCTGGGTTCGATTCCTCTGCCCCTCTCGGAGAGTTCGGCAAGCTACCAGGAGTATCTCTCCTGCACGGCAAAGCCTGACAAGGTACCCGTGATGTATTCGATATGCCAGACACAGTAACAACAACTCTCACAATGGAGATGTTACTGGGCCCGCTCGAGCAAATCGATGAACAAGGGAGGACAGTGACAGTGACATTCTCCGTCTCTCTCAGAGAGCCCGGCAAGCTACTGAGAGTATCCTGCCCTCACAACAGAGCCTGGCAAGCTCCCTGTGGCATATTCAATATGACAAAAACAGTAACAATAACGGGTCTTATTCCCCTGACCCTGAAAGAGCCTCCAATACGGCACCGTTGGGAAAGACAAGTAAGGAGAGGCTGCTAAAATCTCAGGGCTGCTATGAATGGAAATGTTACTGATGCCCACTCCAGCAAATCGGTGAACAACAGGATGATAGTGGTACAATGATACAGTGTTTGTTAGCTATTATCACTAATTCTCTAATGACTATGTTTGCAGCTACAAAAAGTAATTTGTGCTCAGATTCCCATTTTGCATGTGTGGTTATCCGACACATATAATAGACCAGGATATAAACTGACTTCTCTTCCTTTTGGAGCATTTATTTTGTTTTAAAAAAAAGTTTTTGTGGCTTGATTGTTTTTGTTTCTTCATTTGTTTGTTTGGGGGCCACACCAGGCAGTGCTCAGGGTTTATTCCTGGCTTTTTGCTCAGAGATCACTCCTGGCGTGGTTCAGGAGACCGTATGGGGTGCCAGGGATCTAATCTGGGTGGGCCACATTCAAGGCAAGGGCCCTACCCACTGTACTCCCCAGTCCCTTTCTTGTATTTCAAGCCCATGGTCTCTCTTGAACATGAATTCTGAAATTTGTTTCCCTTCACATCTTCTAATTAAATTTATTTCAATAAAAACTAATTTTCTTCATTAAAAACAAATAAGAAAATAACCATAGTTTTCTAACGAATCCTTAAAAGCAAGAACAATGTAAATCACTACTTTAAAAAACAAAGGCCTCATGGTGATTCAGTAAATAAAATTATAAAAAATAAAAAAAAGTAAGGTGAAGTTCATGCACAATTCAATCAGCTAATCAGTGACTGAATAAATAGCAGTACTCCTACCAAAAAAATAAATAAAAAACAAATGCTCTTCTCCAACTCGCCCTATCATGTCAATTCTCTTCCTCTTGCTGGAGGTTAGAGCACTGGTTTGTAATGTGCTGCTTTGTTTAATTTTTCCAGAAAGACAATCCTGGGCAAAATGAGAGATTTGCTTAATTTTTACAAGTACAGTCAGTATCTCGCCTGCACGGCAAAGCCTGGCAAGCTACCCGTGATGTATTCAATATGCCAAACACAATGACAACAAGTCTCATTTTGGAGACGTTACTGGACCCGCTCGAGCAAATCGAGCAAATCGACAGTCACCTGGCATCATCCTTTTCAGGGAACAAGCATCTAGTGATGTCCCAGAGCATCTATTTCTTCCCAGAATCCCTCAGGGTGGCCTATGTGACCATTTTGGTTTTTGTTTTGTTGTTATTTTGGGGGCCACAGCTGGAGGTGCTTGGGGCTTACTCTTGGCTCTACACTCAGGGATCACTCCTGGCAGTGCTCAGGGAGTAGTACAGGGTGCTGGGGATTGAACCAGGGGGTTGGCTGCCTGCAAGCAAGCACCTCACCTGCTCTTCAATCTCTCTGACCCTTCACATAACTATTTTGGAAAAAGGAACTCATTCATCTTCCCCTATTTGAAGAAATTGATCCCGACCCTGGGAATATACACAATTTTGATACCAAAACTAGACTCCTGACTTCTCTCCCTTAAGGGGAAATGTGTATATGAGGAGGGCAGAGCTCTGCATTCATAAGGACACTAACAAATCATTAGCAACAACAGCCTCCCCTTACTGAACACTGTTATGAAGCAAGCGCTGTGCAGGATGGTTTACAGACACCATTTCAAATTCACCCAAAGGTTTTACCAAGGAAATATAATGACCCCATTTAACAGATGAGAGCAAACAGTCCTAAACAGACAGGCCTTGAGCTTCTACAGCCAGTGAATAGTAAGGCCGAGAGTCAACAATGAACTTGTCATGCCCAGAGTCTTTGTCATTCTTCTCCAACATCTGTCAACCAAGAAAGAACCTTCTGGATCCAGGGGCCACATTTGACAAGGGACGCAGGGGGCCCACAGTTAGTTCCAGCTGGTAGTTTCCTTTGAGTTCTCCCTCCCTGGCTCTTACTCTGTGTATATGAAAGACTCTTTGGGAAGTAGCAGAGGGAAAATCTCTCCCGTGTGTGTGTGTGTGTGTGTGTGTGTGTGTGTGTGTGTGTGTGTGTTTTGAGGGACACATTGTCCAGGCCCAGGCTTAATGCTCAAAGATCACTTCTGGCGGTGCTCGAGGGACCATATGGGTTGCTGGGGGTTGAACCTAAGCCGGCCGTGTGCAAGTCGAGCATCTTAGCCACTGTACTATTGCTCCAGCCCCCAAATCTCTTTCTTTAGGGTGGGCAACGCTTGCTCTTCTATGTCATGGCCATCTTAGTCCCTGGCCTTGCACACCTTTTCTCCAGGTAGGGACCCCACTCTTCAAATTCTCCCCCATTCTTTTCACATATGCTTTCCCCACTTGTCAGTTGATAAGAAGAAAGTTTGGACTGATAAACTGTCACAAGCACAAGGGACAACAGTCTAACGACCATTGAGACTCTTTGCCTTCATGTGTCCGTTCTTTTCACAGAATTGCCTGCCCCAGACCAGGAGATGTTCTGGAAAATCCAGCACTTGGTTAGTTCCTGCATTTTGGCCTGCTGAGGTTGGAAAGAACCCAGGGTGACATTTCACTCTAATCATAAATAACCATGTTTGTCTGGTACCCACCGGGAATTTCTGCAGGGTTGCTCATCTGTGCCATTTCCTTCTCTAGGTGGTTTGTGGCTAATGGCCCCCAAACTGAGTCTCTCCCAAGAGGCCTTGAAACCCTTGTCGGACTGCATGGAGGAGACAAGAGGGGGAGAAAGCAAACACAAGCTGTGGACACTTCTCTCCTCTCCCTCCTTGCGTTCCTCTTTCTTATCAGAAAAGATCTCAAAAGGCTCTGAGATATGTTTCTCTTGGAACTTGAACTGAAGTGTGGATTGCACCAGAGTGGCAAGGGTGGGGGGTCGGGGGACACAGTACGAACACTAGATGATGTGAAGGTGCTTGTGCCTCACCTTGGTAAATGTGAGATTCACAAAGCCCCCCGGGAAATTCACGAGCAGGTTGGACTTCTGGAAGCCACAGTTCCCAGAGACTTGGGTTGTGTTGGGGTCGATGCTGAAGTAACTCTTGGGTGAAAAAACCTAAATTAAATGGAAGAAATGGACTCAGTGAGATCTAGAAGAAAACTCAAGCTAGCAAACTAGAAACCCAGACTTCCAGGTGACCCAGAAACCTCAAGGCTAGTAGGAATTTCCAAGTCCTTCATTTGTAGACTATTACAGTCAAGTGTTTAAACTATTTTCCTGAAAGTTTCCCCTCCCCCCTCCACAAAGAGGACTTCCTTGATAGTTAATTCATGGCACATAGATTGGATATCTGTAGATTCACAGATGAAATGCGTGGAGTTTAATTTTTAAGTTCACTTGAAAGGTCCCATAGGAAAAGTCTTTTTAAGACACTTCTGCTCCAGATGAAAATCCAAATGTGGACACTATTTAAAATTATAATCAGTGTCCCAAAAGGGAACGTATTATTTATATGGTGATTCTTTAAGTAAATCAAAATCTCTTGGCCAGAGATAGGGCTCCATGGTTGTGTGTATATGCCTCACATACTGACTCTCATTTCTGGCACCCAAACCCAAAACACTAACCAATAAAACAACAGCAACAACTTCCGATTATCTAACCTTCACCCCACCCTCCTCCAATCTACTTATTAATCTATAGTTTTTGTTTGTTTGCATTTTGGTGGACATACAGTTGTTCTCAGGACTTGCTTCTGAGTCTGTGATCAGGGATTACTTTTTTTTTTTTTTTGCTTCTTTTGGGTCATACCCGGCGATATACAGGAATTACTCCTGGCTCTGCACTCAGGAATCATTCCTGGCAGTGCTCAGGGGACCATATGGGATGCTGGGAATCAAACCCAGGTCAGCAGTGTGCAAGGCAAACGCCCTACCTGCTGTGATATTGCTCCAGCCCCTCAGGGATCACTTTTTTGGTGCTCAGGCGACCATACGTGGTGCCAGGTATCAAATCCAGGTTGGCCACATGCAACAAGCATCTTGAAGCAAGAGTTGCTCACAGTCATTGATTTTATTAACACACTGACACTGGCCCTACTTCCCAGAGTGAGTCACCAATTGCACACACCAACATCAACATGTTCAGTTAAACATCACGAAATTGGGGAACTGTTCATTTTTAGGAAAACAACACTCAATTGTTTTTTCAGGGATGGGGCGTAACATGTGGTGCTCAGGGCTTTCTTACTCCTGGCTCAGTGCTCAGGGGTTTCTCTAGCTAGGGCTTCCGAGACCATATGCTATGATTGGGATTGAACTCAGGTTGACTGTGGGCAAGCAAGTGTCCTATCCACACCTGACTGTGCTCAGGTATGAGTTCTGTCTCTGTGCTCAGGGATCACCCGTGGTGGGGTTGGAGGACCATTTGGGATGTGGGGACGGAATCCAGGTTGACTGCCCGCGAGGCGCTCCTCTGCCTTTCTGCTTCCCACTCCCACTTTTGGAAGGAAGCATCCGCAGCCCACGGCCCCAACTCACCGTGTCCAGCTCTTGGACCATCAGCTCCAGCCCCATCTCTGCTTTGATGCAGAGCCTGCTTCCATTGAAGACTTGGTACGTCCCTGTCTTGGTTGTGGATGGCTGAGGGGCCATGGTGGGCCCGGGAGCTGAGCTTGTGGAGGCGGCAGGGTGGGTGGGTTCGGCAGTGCGGGTGGGCTGAGCAGGCACCTCACTTGCTGTGCCGGTGTGTGGTGATGTGAATGATGTTACTGGCAGGGCAGTGCTGTGGCTGGATTGGGTCCGTGTCCCGGTGGTGGGGCCAAGAGTTGAAGGACGGGAGACAGGCGTGTGGGCTGACGGGGTGGTGGTGGGCAACCTGGCCCCACTCGAGGTGGCAGGGCCTAGAGTGTCTGCCGTGACAGAAGCAGCTGTGTGGGTGGTGCTGGCTGCGGGGGGAGTGTGAGGCCCCAAGGTGGAGGTTGGGGCGTGGGTTTCTGTGCTGGGGGGCGGCGTGCGGGGGGTCGTGGCTCGCAGTGTTGCTTCTGCCGCTGCTGTGGTTTGTCCAACTGGATTTTCAGAGGGGGAAGCTGCGGCCACCACATTAGAGGTGACGGGAGCAGCTGTTGGTTTTGCTGCTGGGGTTCTGTTCAGGGCTTGCCGAGCTGCTTGCCTGACAGAGGATTTTGCCCCGGCCTGTCCTGAGGCCATGAGTATGGGTGGGTGAGGATCTGGTAACCAATTTGCTCTTATTTTATTTCCATAATGCACAATTCCTGCAAATTGGAAGGGGGGGGGGAAAGGCATCAACAAGCTATTGGCTACACCTCACAAGATTCATCCCCTGCTCCCATTGTAATGTTTCTTCTTTCTCTCTCTCTCTCTCTCTTTTTTTTTTTTGGTTGATTTTGGGCCATACCTGGCAGTGCTCAGGGCTTACTTTTGTCTCTGAGCTTAGGGATCACTTCGGGCAGGGTTTGGGAGGACCATATTGGGTGCTGAGGAGCCCTAAATACTGCCAGGTATGGCCCTCAAAACTAAAATACCAAAAAGACAGAAAAAAAAGACGTTTCTGCTATTTCCTTCCTTAACTTTTTGCATGGCCCAGACTTTCTAAACTAAGGAAGAAAATGATTAAGCTGCCGCTGTGGGCTACTTCAGGTGCCCTTCAGAACTCGGGTTCTGGCTTAAGCATCAGCAACTAAGTCTTCCCTGTTCTCCTGACATCAACTGCCCCCACCTCTCCCACTCCCCCTCTCTCACCTTCCCTGAAATAATTTCAACTTGAAGTTTCATAGGGGGTTGTATTCCAGAAGAAGCCAGACAGGACAGTGCATATCAACAAGAGTAGAAACCCTGACCTTACTTTTGTTTTTGAGGGTTGGCTTTGTGTCCTTCCCTCAGGATAAAAACAAACTTCAGAATGGGAACCCCATGGGGCTGTAGTGATAGCACAGAGGGTAGGGCGTTTGCCTTGTACACTGCCGACATGGGTTCAATCCCCTGGTATCCCATATCGTTCCCCAAGCACTGCCAGGAGTGATTTCTGAGTGCAGAGCCAGGAGCAACCCCTGAGCATCGCTGGGTATGACCCAAAAAGAAAAAAAACCCTTCAGAATAGGGACCCCATGTGCATGCTTCATCCCAGGTACCTGTGTGTGGAATGTGTCCGATGGAGGTGGGTTGACTGAATGGGCGAGGATGCTAGTTTGGTCAAGTGGGTTGAAGAGAAGTGCTCATGGCCCGCTGGATAAGATTCAGTGTGTGTCACTGTCATGGGTTCTCTCCCAGGTCACCTCTCAAGGGCTCAATTCTCTGATTTATTGTCTCAGTAGTTTTATCCTCCCTTCCCTCCACCTCCCAGACACATCACAAACCAGGGAAGAGGATAAAGCCCAGATGATGCTCTCGGGCATGTTGGGTGGCAGGGATCCCTGCGATGCTGGGTTCATTGTATTTACCTGCAGACACTTGTGGGGCCTGGGAACGTGGGAAACAGCAAAGGAGATGGCGCCATGCTGGGATTGACAGCCTCAAGATTTGTATCTAATCAAAATCACTCAGCCATCCCTTTATTGGCTATTTTGCTTATTTTGCACGTTTCTAAGCAGCTTCTTTTCTCAAAACAATAGTCAAATTTTGGAAAATGACACTTCCTAGGAGACAGTTCTCACACTAAGCGTTCTCTATTTCCAACTCTTCTAAAAACCTGCAGATGAGAGCATCTCGATTCAATTTTCAGATAAGGAAACAGTGTCTTAGGGGCTGAGAGATAGTACAGCAGGTAGAACATTTGCCTTGCACGTGGCCAACCCGGGTTCAATCCCTGGCATCCCATATGGTCCCTCAAGCACCTCCAGGAGTAGTACCTGAGTGCAGAGCCAAGAGTAACCCCTGAGCATCACTGGGTGTGACTCAAACAGAAAACAAAAACAAAAACAAAAAAAAATACAGGGCCTTAGACAACTTCAACTGACAAGTGAAGTTTGAAGGTGATTGTTTTTCTTGCTTTTGGTTTTGTTTTTTTTGGGGGGAGGCCACACCCAGTGCTGAGTTACTCTTGGAAATGCCTGAGGGACCATATGGATTGCTGGGGACTGATCCCAGATAGGCTGCATGCAAGGCAAGAGTCTATAGTTTTCCTAGCAAGAAGCCTAACGGTGTTTGCTTATCTCTAACGGAACAAATACTTGATGATCTTATGCAGTAGCATAGACCGTGGACCCAGAAGCCAGACTCCCAAGCAGAGCACAGCGCAGCTGAGGAACACAGAAGCCAAACTTGAATCCCCCTCACGACCTCATCTGGAAACTGAGGCACCATCTCATGCTGCACATACTTAGGTCACCTTTGAGAAACTGCTGCTCACAAACAGGGCCATGGAGGCATCCCCTCCCTGCTTGCCTTGGTGGTCGTTGAACTGCCATTGCCTTCAGCATTCCTGGGCTCCAGCCATCTGCTGGTCACTGGACAAGTCCTCACGAGTGGGCAGGTGCTGGGTCCTGGTGTGGACTGACATCTTTGGCTCTTTCTCTAGCTTGTGTGCTGAACAGAACCAAGATGTCTCCCGGTCTTCCAAAGAATGTGAACCTGAGTTCTGAAAGCGTGGCCCAAGGAGAACGCTTGCAGGAAGGCAGGTGATCCTCGGCCCAATTCTCATAACAAATCACTTGGCAATCAAACGCCCCAGAACCCCCAGCTGAGCACATAGCAGGGAATGCCATGTGGGCAGAGAATGTTCCCTCCTGAGCTCCACTGGGTGCTTCTAGATGGAACTGTGATTAGAGCAATAAACCCGATCACAGCACAGAAGAGGATTCAGGAACTCAGGGAGAAAAGAAGTGCTGGGGACATCACATCATCACAATAAGCTGTTTGCCACACTCAGATTTTCAGCTTGAAAAAAAAAAAGACTTATACCTTTTTGCAATTGCACGATCAGCTGGCCCCTAGCTGACTGTTTGCTCTTTATAGACTATGTGGAGAGCCCTTCCTTCTGAAAGAAAGGGGAACAAGACCTGCTGTGCTTTCTTCTGAGGATTTAGTAAGAGCCTCCATTTCTCAGAGCTGGCCGAATTCTCTGGTTCTGAACATCAAACTTGGGCTGGAGCGATAGCACAGCGGGTAGGGCATTTGCCTTGCATGCAGCTGACCGGAGTTCAATCTACGGCATCCCGTATGGTCCCCTGTGCACTGCCAGGAGTAATTCCTGAGTGCAGAGCCAGGAGCAACCCCTGTGAATCACCAGGTGTGACCCCCAAAACCAAAAAATAAAATAAAAATAAAACTTATTTCTACAGTTCTCCCTGTGAAGGTACCAAATACCCATTTGGGAGCCGAGGCTAGAGTGTTACACTCTTCTGGGGTGGGTGCGTGCTCTGTGAAACACACAGAAAACAAGTCGGAGCTGCAAAAGCCTGGGAAAGCAATGAAACGTGCCCACACCTGTGTGTCAGGTGACCAGATGGTTCCATGCTCCTGCACAGAGCCGAGAACTGTGAGGGAAGCTTCAAATGTGCAGTCTTAGCCTTTGGTGGCATTACAACCTATTTAAATAGAAAAGGCCCCAGTAAGGAGGGTGGAAACAGGAAACTGAGTGTCTCACTCACCTGCCAGGGCCAGGAAAAGCAGCAACATGACAGAGAGATGCCGCCACATGACCGCTGAGCCCGGGGAAGCACCGCAGCTGCACCCCAGCCTTGCTCAGGGATGGAGTGTGAGGCCTGAAGGCAGCGGTGTGAGGGTGAGGCTACTTGCAGAGGCAAAGCCAACCGGGAGGAGAAGATCTCCTGCCCCTCACTCGCAGGTGGCACGGAAACCCAAATGACTGGCGAACGGCCGGAGCTGGGGCTCTTCTGAGTGGGCAGCTGGTGGGGTGGGGAAACCACAAGTGGCTCATGTGTGAAAGGGGCACTTTCATTTCTGCTTTGAGTGTCTGCGAGGGGAGGGCGGGGCTGGAGGGTGGTCCAGTGCAGGCCATGGATATAGTTTCTCCAGGAGGGGTGCAGAATGTGTGACGGCACCAACTTCTCTCTCCCAGCCCCTGGGGCTCTGCTTTCTACCCAGATCTTGAGTGCATGAAAACACAGAAAGATTGCATTTATCTGGGGAACATAAAGCAACAAAATGGGAGACTAACACCCAGGAGTGGCTGAGATTAGTACCAGGAATTTTGCTCC